>JAWNOE010000130.1:0-18025 GCA_035046095.1 Drosophila pseudotakahashii | reverse complement strand
CTTGTGGTTGGTCCATCCAACTGCGGGAAAACTAATGTAATGATCAGTCTAATTGAGAGTCCAAATGGTTTGAGATTTGAAAATATATACGTGTTTTCAAAGAGTCTATACCAACCGAAATATGATTATTTGGAAAAGCTAATAAAACCGATTAAGGGTATGGGTTATCATACATTCTCTCAGAACGAAACTGTTTTATCACCCACCGAAGCAAAAAATAATTCAATCATGATTTTCGACGATGTGGCTTGTGAGAAACAAGATAATATTCGATCATATTTCTGTATGGGTCGTCACAAAAATATTGATTCTTTTTATTTATGTCAAACATATACACGAATTCCAAAACATCTTATACGGGACAATGCAAATGTAATTATTATGTTTAAACAGGATGATTTAAATATGCGACACATATTTCGGGATCATATCATGCCTGACATGAATTATGAGTCATTTACGAAAATTTGTCAAAAATGTTGGGAGGATAAATATGGATTTTTATTTATAAGTAAGGATGACAATATTGATAAGGGACGATATAGAAAAGGATTTGACCAATTTATTGTTCTTTAATTCTAATATAAGTTTGGGGCGGGGTTGTATGACACCCAGTTGAACAACAGATTTCAAAATGGTTAGATCATTGACTCTATCAGTGAATGGAAATAGTTCCGTTATAAACACAGTTTATTTTCCACCAATTGAATTAATCGGGGAATATGAGTGTGCGCTAGTTGAGTTTAACATGTACAACTCAATTCCCAACGTGGATGTAAATAACAACCTCTTTCATATTGGTGATAAAGTTATTATTATTCCCACCGGCTCCTATGAACTCAACTATATTTCGCAATTTATTTACAAGTTAAAGGATTATAATCTGGAAAATACAGTGAAAATTGTAAGCAATAACAAAACACTTCAAGTGGAAATAATTAGCAGTAAAGAAGATATATACTTTAATAAGGAGAGGTCAATAGGTCAATTGTTTGGTTTCAAGCAAAGAGTGTTAAGGGCAAACCAAAATCACTTGTCCGATAATGCTGTCAACATTTTAAAAATTAATTCGATTCGTTTGGAATGTAATATTGTGAGTGGCTCTTACGTTGATAATACACCAAATCACGTATTACATGAGTTTGCAATTTCGGTTCCACCGGGATATAAAATGACAGTGACACCACACAATCTCATCTATTTACCTATTAACTGCAGAGAAATAAGTACACTCTCATTACATATCGTTGATCAGAACGGAGATTTATTGAATTTGCGTGGTGAAAACGTATCAATTCGCATACATATTCGAGCAATAGAATGATAATTTACAATAAAAGCATCGGTATACTTCATCAACCGCGCACTAGCAGTTGTAAAGCTAAAGGAACAGGATTGAATCGAAAGGGTCTTACATTAAAAAACAAATTGTTTTTAAAATCACTGGGCTTCAAAATTCAAATCTGATAATAATAATAACAAGCATTTAAAAATGAATGACATTTTAAATGTTCGTGAGAGACCGTTTTCAGATGAAAGTATTTCGAAAAAGGAATATCATACATATTCCTCATATCATCAAACATTTAAAGCAAATGATGAAATACGTATTTGTATTCAAAATCAGGACTTGTATGTACTCCCTCACGAAAGCTATCTTAATTTTCAAGGAGTTGTTAAGAGAGTAGCAGTCGATGGTACAAGCACCACTGATAATATCGACGTTACGTTTCGCAATAATTGTATGGCAAATTTTATCGATGAAATTAGATATGAAATAAATGGATACGAAATTGATAGAACACGGTTTGTTGGTATGAGCAGCACACTTAAAAATTATCTATCGGAAAGTCGTCAGGATAGTCGCAAACTTTTAAATGCTGGATGGAGTGGTGGAAATGATATTATTACAAAATCTAATTTTAATTTCTCGCTACCCTTAAAAAATGTAATGAGGTTTGCTGAGGATTATAAAAAAGTTTTACTGAATTGTAAGCATGAACTTGTACTTTTGCTGACAAAAAATCTGGATGATGTATATGTGAAAAACAAAGCAAACCATACATATGTTTTGGAAAAGACTAATATTAGCTGGAAAATCCCTCATGTAACACCCAGTGATGCTGCAAAAATTAAAATGTACGATATAATAAAGAGTGGCGTAAATTTACCGATAGCTTTCCGTAGTTGGGATACATACATTAACTCAAAACTGATACAGGGTACTCAACACGTCTGGAATTTGAAAATAGGAAGTAATAGAGAACGACCGAGATTTGCCATTATAGCCTTCATGTTGAATGGAGAACTAATTACAAATAATTTATCCAACCTGAAAGTCCACTTGAATTCAGAAACGTATCCATATGATGACCTAAATGTAAACTTTGAAAATGACAAATATGCTCACCTTTATGATATGTATGCAAGGTTTTAAAAGAGTTATTACAACCGCCCAGCAGAACCATTTTTATCACCGACAGAATTTAAAAATAAACCTATTATTGTAGTTGACCTTTCATATCAAAGTGAAACAGTTAAATCGGGACCTATTGACGTGAGAATTTCAATCGATTTGAAAGAAGCAAACCATGAAATGCCCACCATTAAACACCGTAAACATAAACCAATTCCCTTTTTGCTCAATACATATTAAAAGCGGTAATTGTGCTCTGAATAATGCACACAATATTTTAAATTTTTGCGATGGAACTATTATCTAACACTTATACATATACAATGGATAACAGACAAAGTGGATTAATAAACCAAATTAATAATTTCACATCCCAATTTGCTGAGGAAATTTTTAAAGAAGATTTAAAATATCTCATTGATACAAGGAATATGTTCATGAATAAAGGAGAAGACGATCTTAACAAAACGGTATATGGTAATCATTTTACGTTTTGTAATAATGGATTCGGGGAAGATGCGTGTGCCTGCTTTTTCTATAAAAATCATCGAGACGGAGCCTTAAAACTAATGTCATCATATTTAGGGTATAAGAAAAGCCTGTTACAAATTTCCAAATAAACATGAGCTAAATTCATGTCCTAAATTCAAATTTGTATCTTCTTTTGTTTGGGGGATGGGTGATTTTTTCAGGTATTTCTTTCAGGTCAAAAAGTTAAAAAAAAAATAAAAATATATTTGAATTTAAAATTTACATATTCCTTTGTTATTGGCTGGGAGTTTGTTTCTCAGTGGCAAGCAAAGGGATGATCAAGGGTGATTGCTTTCTATCTCGTACCCGTGAGCACCACACTTTCTCAATCTAAGCAAAGGACTCCCGTCACACACCAGTAATTTCTCCCCTATTAACTAGGATAACCCAAATATATCGCTATGATCACCTGACACACCGTGTGAGCACCACACTTTCTTGATCTAAGCAAAGGTCACCCGTCACACCCCAGTAACTTCTCCCCGCTTAACTAGGACAACCCAGATAAGCAAAGGACACCCGTCACACCCCAGTAATTTCTCCCCCATTAACTAGGAAAACCTAAATATTCTATAAAAATCATCGAGACGGAGCCTTAAAACTAATGTCATCATATTTAGTGTATAAGAAAGCCTGTTACAAATTTCCAAATAAACATGACCTAAATAAAAATGTACATATTCTTTTGTTTGGGAGCGTGTTTGCTTTCAGCTGTTTCTTTTGAGAATTCTTTTGCTATTGGGGTGGGTGTTTGCTTTCAGCTGTTTCTTTTGAGTATTCGTTTGTTCGGGGTGGGTGTTTGTTTCTCAGTGGCAAGCAAAGGGATCCCCTATTCAAGGGTGCTAATCAAGTTACCAAGTCCACGTGTGAACGTGTCAACAACCCGAGACATTTTCTAGAGGCTATGGTTATTAAATTGCTTACCACATCACACTTTCTTCCCGACTCGTTTAACCCCATTTAATAAATCTATTAACGGACACCCGTCAACTTATCACCCTAATTAACGCACCAGTAACTTCTCCCCGCTTAATTAGAATCCCCGATTTCTGGATATAATTTCTGGATACAAAAGCTGTATACAACTCCTGGATATACGCAATTTATCACCCTAATTAACGAACACCCGTCGCACCCCAGTAATTTCTCCCCCCATTAACTAGGCAAACCTAAATGTAACGCTATGATCACCTGACTCACCCCAGTAACTTCTCCCCGCTTAATTAGAATCCCCGATTTCTGGATAGGATTTCTGAATACAAAAGCTGGATATACGCAATTTATCACCCTAATTAACGATCACTCGTCACGCACCATTAACTTTAATTACCCCCATTTATTACCCTAATTAGCATAATTAATTACCTCCCCTTCCACTTTTGTATCCAGCTTTTGTATCCAGAACTCTCATTTATACACTACTCTGGACTAGATCTTAGAGAAGATTGCTTCTCTCATAGACCATTTTATGTCACATGCTATAGAGTTAGCTCTGCCAGTAGCCTTATGATTCTCGCTCCTAAAGGATCTTATTAAAATTTGGCTTACGCAAAGATTTTAAAGTAATTATTTAAAAAAAAACGCGCCAATTTTCCTGGAAATAAGAAAATCCGAACAACCGTACTCCAAACTAATTTTAAGCGAACGAAGTCGCTCCGGGTATAGCTAGTAGAAACTATATAAGGGAGACACGCCCAAAAAACACCCGCATAATGCAAATGCAAATTTATTTTCTTCCGGAAATTTTTAAGAAAAAAATATAATTTTTATTTTCAAATATTTTATGATCTTAAATCTTTATTGAAAATATTATTAACACAAAACAGTTATTTAGTTTTACTGATACATTACTGATCTCGGCTCGGGTCCATATATGACTGCCTGGGACGCAATACTTTTGGCTTCAATCGTGAGAGTTTAACTTCGAACGGAAGCTTGAGTTTACTTTACGATTGGTTTATTTATCTTAGCAGGACGGTCAAGCGCGGCCCTCGAAGTTAACGAAAAAGGCGAAGGCAGAATCTTACACAAAGGCAAAGGCAATGTAGCTGAGCTTGAATTTAAATAGTTGTTTATTAATTACATAATTCGAACCGTTTCACGGGTTGGATAACTCTCTCCCTTTTAAAATGGATTTCGCTTAAACGATCTCTTGATTCTGTTAAAAATATCACTATGCAGCATCAAAAATTTACCTCGAAGGAAGCTATATTTTTGGATTCGTTAGGAATTTCCAAGCTAAACTGCGTTTTCCTTCAAACTTTTAAAAACACAGGGCGGCAACACTACTACTATTTTGACCGCAGCTGTATACTTTTATGTTTTTTGACTATGTTTTCTAGAATTTGTTTCTGCCTTAAAAAAAATCCTAAAAATTTTTTTAGTATGGGGTTTGAAAGATAAAGAGTGTATCTTTTACTTTATTTACTTTACTAAAAAACTTTAACATCGAATCAAACCATGCATCCGTTTGCCTCTGAGATCTCTGGAAAGTTGGCCAATTTCAGCATTTTTCGAACTAAAAATTCTTGCGTCGGGGAACTTTTTGGAAATCGCAGATTAACTTGGGAATTCGTAACGAATCCAAAAATATAGCATCCATCGAGGTAAGATTACAAAGCACTAAAAATGCTGCACAGTGTATTTCTTCGTTAGGTTTTTTTAGTTCTGGCCGTTGTTTTTTGGTTACAAATATATTTTTGTAATTAATAATAGGTAAATAAATCAAAAATATAATGATTAAAATTAATAATATAAAGGATATAGATATTTTGGTATTAATAATTTTAATGAAAGGATTTAAAATTTGTATTATTTATCTAAAGAAAGCTCCGATAAAATGTAACCGGATATTTCATAATTTTTAAAGTAATTCGTAATTTCAAATTGTTCCAAATTATTAATTTGAAATTAGTATATGAGATATTATTAAATTTGCTTGTACCATTAAATGTTATTAAATATGGCCCGTTTAAATGGGAGTTGTTAACACTTATAAGAATGTTTATTGATGATGTGTATTTATACCCGTTACTCGTACAGTAAAAGGGTATATTGTATTCGTCCAAAAGTATGTAACAGGTAGAATGAAGCGTTTCCGACTTTATAAAGTATATATATTCTTGATCAGGATCACTAGCCGAGTCGAACTAGCCATGTCCGTCTGTCCGTCTGTATGAACGCTGAGATCTCGGTAACTACAAAAGCTAGAAAGTTGGGATTACCATGAGAGTTCTGTATACAAAAGCTGGATACAAAAGTGGAAGGGGAGGTAATTAATTATGCTAATTAGGGTAATAAATCGGGACAATGTGACAGGTGTGGGGGGTAATTAAAGTTAATGAGTGCGTGACGAGTGATCGTTAATTAGGGTCCACAATAGTTATATCCAGCTTTTGTATCTAGGATTTGTATTCAGGAATCAGATCCCGAAATTCGGTCCAAAAATCGGGACTCTTATTAAGCGGGGAGAAGTTACTGGGGTGTGACGGGTGTCCTTTGCTTAGATTAAGAAAGTGTGGTGCTCACACGGTGTGACGGGTGATCATAGCGTTATATTTAGGTTTTCCTAGTTAATGGGGGGAGAAATTACTGAGGTGTGTCAGGTGATCATAGCGATATATTTGGGTTATCCTAGTTAATGGGGGAGAAATTACTGGGTTGTGACGGGTGTCCTTTGCTTAGATTAAGAAAGTGTGGTGCTCACACGGGTACGTGATAGAATGTCACGGGCTGTTGTCACGTTCAAAAGAAACAGCGGAAAGCAATCACCCTTGAAAAGGGGATCCCTTTGCTTTGCTTGTTAATTTTAAATTCATATATATTTTTATTTTTTTACTTTTTGACCTGAAAGAAATACCTGAAAAAATCACCCATCCCCCCAAACTAAAGAAGATACAAATTTGAATTTAGGACATGAATTTAGCTCATGTTTATTTGGAAATTTGTAACAGGCTTTTCTTATACCCTAAATATGATGACATTAGTTTTAAGGCTCCGTCTCGATGATTTTGATGGAAAAAGCAGGCACACGCATCATCCCCGAATCCATTATTACAAAACGTAAAATGATTACCATATACCGTTTTGTTAAGATCGTCTTCTTCTTTATCCACGAACATATTCCTTATATCAATGAGATATTTTAAATCTTCTTTTAAAATTTCCTCACCAAATTGGTATGTGAAATTATTAATTCGGTTTATTAATCCACTTTGTCTGTTATCCATTGTATATGTATAAGTGTTAGACCATAGTTCCATTGCAAAAATTTAAAATATTGTGTGCATTATTCAGAGCACAAATACCGCTTTTAATATGTGTTGAGCAAAATGGGAATTGGTTTATGTTAAGAAGCGAGAAATTAAAATTAGCTTTTGTAATAATATCATTTCCACCACTCCATCCAGCATTTAAAAGTTTGCGACTATCCTGACGACTTTCCGATAGATAATTTTTAAGTGTGCTGCTCATACCAACAAACCGTGTTCTATCAATTTCGTATCCATTTATTTCATATCTAATTTCATCAATAAAATTTGCCATACAATTATTGCGAAACGTAACATCGATATTATCAGTGATGCTTGTACCATCGACTGCTACTCTCTTAACAACTCCTTGAAAATTAAGTAAGCTTTCGTGAGGGAGTACATACAAGTCCTGATTTTTAATACAAATACGTTTTTCATCATTTGCTTTAAATGTTTAATGATATGAGGAATATATCTGATATTCCTTTTTCGAAATACTATCATCTGAAAACGATCTCTCACGAACATTTAAAATTTCATTCATTTTTAAATGTTTCTTATTATTATTATCAGATTTGAATTTTGAAGCCCAGTGATTTTAGCAACAATTCGTCTTTTAATGTAAGACCCTTTTGATTTAATCCTGTTCCTTTAGCTTTACAACTCCTAGTGCGCGGTTGATGAAGTATACCGATGCTTTTATTGTCAATTATCATTCTATTGCGCGAATATGTATGCGAATTGATACGTTTTCACCACGCAAATTCAATAAATCTCCGTTCTGATCAACGATATGTAATGAGAGTGTACTTATTTATCTGCAGTTAATAGGTAAATAGATGAGATTGTGTGATGTCACAGTCATTTTATAGCCCGGTGGAACCGAAATTGCAAACTCATGTAATACGTGATTTGGTATATTATCAACGTAAGAGCCACTCACAATATTACATTCCAAACGAATCGAATTAATTTTTAAAATGTTGACAGCATTATCGGACAAGTGATTTTGGTTTGCCCTTAACACTCTTTGCTTGAAACCAAACAATTGACCTATTGACCTCTCCTTATTAAAGTATATATCTTCTTTACTGCTAATTATTTCCACTTGAAGTGTTTTGTTATTGCTTACAATTTCCACTGTATTTTCCAGATTATAATCTAAATATAATAAATGATTGGGTACAAATGTTATAAATTTTATAAATAATACAAAGTGATAAGTGGATTAAACAATTTTATTTAACTCTAGGTGCAGGGAATCATTGCTTCTTTTTATAACTCGATATTCCTTCTCCTTAAGCAACTTTAGATGGACATCTTTCATAGCGTTATATCTCTTAGGTAGATATAGAATATATTTATCAAGTTCCAAGGCAATGGAGTCCCCATAAACAGTTTTCTTCCGCTGCGCATTGATAATTGGGTAGCTAACGTTTATACCCATCTTATTTTGTGTTAGCAAGGGCTTCAATGCTCGCGTGTTGAACTCCTTTAAAACCTCGCCTCGAAGAATTTCCTCCTTCATAATGGCGTCCAGCTCACTTTCTGATGGTATTGGTTGATTCATGATGTTGTTGTTGTTGGTTTGAAGATTGTCCTCGAAGAAGGTGGTTTAAGTGAGAAGCAAGCTGATCGACTTGACAAGTTAATGTTAAAGTTCTGACTGTTAAGACTCAATGGTTTCCGAGCTCATTTTATATCAGTTCTCAGACCGAGATTTCCATAGCAACAGGTTGTTGTTTTTCCACCCTTATTGTTTTCCACCCTTATTGTTTTCCACCCTTGTTGTTACTTTATTTGAATGAAAGCAGGAATTTAATACACAGGTGTCCACAATTGTATGATCCAAAACGTTGTACCTGTTCATAGTTATATTTGATATCATTTCCTAAATATTTCACAACTTCTTTTGGTGGTTGTAAATTTCCAAAACTATTAAAATAGAATATGTTGTTTTTGTTTTTGTGGTAAGCTACCCAATGTGTACCCCTTAAAATGCGATATATTTCTTTGAGCAAATTCCATTATATCTATATTTGTTAATGCTCTTTTGGGTAGCTGACCAATTATTTTTTTTGTTTCTTCATTCTCCCACCACGACTGTTGTTTGGTTTTAGGTATAAGCCGTAACCATTTTTATGGGGTTTTAAGTATAGACCTTCACCCACGGAAACTTCTTCCATCTTTCTAGCTGTTGCTTAGCAATTTTTGCGTTTGTTATTAATTTTGCCACACTAGAAGTTCCTGAAGCTAAACTGCCTATAGCACTTAATGCAGGTAAGATGGGTAGCAGTGGTAAAAAAACCCCCCATTTTGGGTACATTAATTATTCGATGAACTTTAACGTTTTTCTTAGATCAGATTGAATTATGTATTGCTTTACGTGCAATTTTAATTGCATTAACCACATCCAGAGGTTTTCGTTTTTTCAATTCCCGACTAGCTCCTCTTACAACAGATGATAGTCTATTTATTTTCATCCTCCTACGCTTCCTCTTCTTCTGTTTTTTCTTATTTCGCATCCGAAGACCCATTCCAAAATGTTATTTTGCTTTCATAATATTAGTTACAAAATATGCTGCTGCTCCCTCCTTATGAGAACTATCCTTCGCCTTTACTCGCTCTTAAGCCTTGTTAATTAATTCAGAATCTGCCTTATGTCGATTGCTTAGATCCTTGTTTTGTGAATAGGCAATATCGTGAACCTTGCAAGCTTTATCCAACTGATTAATTCCGTGATCTCCACGCTGTAATCGCTCTGCAAGCTTTGTACCGGGTCCACAATAGTTATATCCAGGAATGTGAAACTCAATCGGAAGAGAATCTATTAACTTATTAATAAGACCACTTCCACGTTTACGATGTAAATAATGACTAATGTGATTTTAAAAACGTTTCCCCATTATATATTGTCTTTATTCATTGAAGATTTATCACGGAATAAACATATTAATAATAGGATGCGATTAACAAAGCAAAACAAGAGAGAACGCTATAGTCGGGTACCCCGACTATCAGATACCCGTTACTCAGCCAAAGTGAGTGCGAGGGAGATGGATATATAAAATTTTTAATCTGGCATAACTTTTTAACGAATGGTCCGATTTGAAAAATTTCTTCTACATTTCGATAGGTATTAATAAAGCATTTTTACTTTTCCAAAATCTTTAAAGGTGTGGGCGCCAGACACTTTTTAAGCTCGATTATTGTGGGCGTTAGGCGATTGTGGGCGTAAGAGGGGGCGTGACCCCCGGCTGAAACAAACTTGCGCTGCGTAGGAAGCCAAAAATATGTGTGGGCAATCCCAATTCACTAGCTTTTGTAGTTTCTGAGATCTCAGCGTTCATACGGACGGACAGACGGACATGGCTAGATCGACTCGGCTGGTGACCCTAATCAAGAATACTTTTACTCTACGAGTAACGGGTATAAAAATAACATTCTAGTTCGTAACATTGAGAACGTAAACAATGTTAATCAACCACCACGTCACAGTGAATTATTGCCAATCACAATTAGAGCTCTTGTGGTTGGTCCATCCAACTGCGGGAAAACTAATGTAATGATTAGTCTAATTGAGAGTCCAAATGGTTTGAGATTTGAAAATATATACGTGTTTTCAAAGAGTCTATACCAACCGAAATATGATTATTTGGAAAAGCTATTAAAACCGATTAAGGGTATGGGATATCATACATTCTCTCAGAACGAAACTGTTTTACCACCCACCGAAGCAAAAAATAATTCAATAATGATTTTCGACGATGTGGCTTGTGAGAAACAAGATAATATTCGATGATATTTCTGTATGGGTCGTCACAAAAATATTGATTTATTTTATTTGTGTCAAACATATACACGGATACCAAAACATCTTATACGGGACAATGCAAATGTAATTATTATGTTTAAACAGGATGATTTAAATATGCGACACATATTTCGGGATCATATCATGCCTGACATGAATTATGAGACATTTACGAAAATTTCTCAAAAATGTTGGGAGGATAAATATGGATTTTTATTTATTAGTAAGGATGACAATATTGATAAGGGACGATATAGAAAAGGATTTGACCAATTTATTGTTCTTTAATTTTAATATAAGTTTGGGGCGGGTTGTATGACACCCAGTTGAACAACATATTTCAAAATGGTTGGATCATTGACTCTATCAGTGAATGGAAATAGTTCCGTTATAAACACAGTTTATTTTCCACCAATTGAATTAATCGGGGAATATGAGTGTGCGCTAGTTGAGTTTAACATGTACAACTCAATTCCCAACGTGGATGTAAATAACAATCTCTTTCATATTGGTGATAAAGTTATTATTATTCCCACCGGCTCCTATGAACTCATCGATATTTCTCAATTTATTTATAACAAGTTAAAGGATTATAATCTGGAAAATACAGTGAAAATTGTAAACAATAACAATACACTTCAAGTGGAAATATTTAGCAGTAAAGAAGATGTATACTTTAATAAGGAGAGGTCAATAGGTCAATTGTTTGGTTTCAAGCAAAGAGTGTTAAGGGCAAACCAAAATCACTTGTCCGATAATGCTGTCAACATTTTAAAAATTAATTCGATTCGTTTGGAATGTAATATTGTGAGTGGCTCTTACGTTGATAATATACCAAATCACGAATTACATGAGTTTGCAATTTCGGTTCCACCGGGCTATAAAATGACTGTGACATCACACAATCTCATCTATTTACCTATTAACTGCAGAGAAATAAGTACTCTCTCAATACATATCGTTGATCAGAACGGAGATTTATTGAATTTGCGTGGTGAAAACGTATCAATTCGCATACATATTCGCGCAATAGAATGATAATTGACAATAAAAGCATCGGTATACTTCATCAACCGCGCACTAGGAGTTGTAAAGCTAAAGGAACAGGATTAAATCAAAAGGGTCTTACATTAAAAGACGAATTGTTGCTAAAATCACTGGGCTTCAAAATTCAAATCTGATAATAATAATAAGAAACATTTAAAAATGAATGAAATTTTAAATGTTCGTGAGAGATCGTTTTCAGATGATAGTATTTCGAAAAAGGAATATCAGATATATTCCTCATATCATTAAACATTTAAAGCAAATGATGAAAAACGTATTTGTATTAAAAATCAGGACTTGTATGTACTCCCTCACGAAAGCTTACTTAATTTTCAAGGAGTTGTTAAGAGAGTAGCAGTCGATGGTACAAGCACCACTGATAATATCGATGTTACGTTTCGCAATAATTGTATGGCAAATTTTATTGATGAAATTAGATATGAAATAAATGGATACGAAATTGATAGAACACGGTTTGTTGGTATGAGCAGCACACTTAAAAATTATCTATCGGAAAGTCGTCAGGATAGTCGCAAACTTTTAAATGCTGGATGGAGTGGTGGAAATGATATTATTACAAAAGCTAATTTTAATTTCTCGCTACCCTTAAATAATGTAATAGGGTTTGCTGAGGATTATAGAAAAGTTTTACTGAATTGTAACCATGAACTTGTACTTCTGCTGACAAAAAATCTGGATGATGTATATGTTAAAAACAAAGCAAGCCATACATATGTTTTGGAAATGACTCATATTAGCTGGAAAATCCCTCATGTAACACCCAGTGATGCTGCAAAAATTAAAATGTATGATATAATAAAGAGTGGCGTAAATTTACCGATAGCTTTCCGTAGTTGGGATACATACATTAACCCAAAACTGATACAGGGTACTCAACACGTCTGGAATTTAAAAAAAGGAAGTAATAGAGAACGACCGAGATTTGCCATTATAGCCTTCATGTTGAATGAAGAACTAATGACAAATAATTTATCCAACCTGAAAGTCCACTTGAATTCAGAAACGTATCCATATGATGACTTAAATATAAACTTTGAAAATGACAAATATGCTCACCTTTATGATTTCTATGCAAGGTTTCAAAGGAGTTATTACAACCGCCCAGCAGAACCATTTTTATCACCGTTAGAATTTAAAAGTAAACCTATTATTGTAGTTGACCTTTCATATCAAAATGAAACAGTTAAATCGAAACCTATCGACGTGAGAATTTCAATCGATTTGAAACAAGCAAACCATGGAAACACCCAAGCATAATGTCTCCTTATTCACGATCGTTTAGTTGAGTATAGTCCTTTAAGTGGGTTAGTTCAAAGAATTGTCTAACAATATATCAACCACATAAAATGAAGAAAGATCTAGTTGCAATTGATGTACAAGGATTTTTTGATAACAACGACAAGTTCATTCTAAAGGAAATTGGAGTTGTATTTAGCAAAGAAAATAAGTTAAACAATAATTTCGTTATACAACCTCCATTTGATTTCACTCGTCCTAATAACAAGTCACGAAAAACTGCTCTCTGGCTCACCAAAAACCATCATAAAATTTTTTGGAAAGATCGAATAAACAACTTTAAGCAAACAAGAAAATATATAAAACAAATCACTTCGTAAAAGGTGGTTTTATGAGTAGTGTATAAATGCGGGAGCTGGATACAAAAAGTGGAAGGGGGAGGTAATTAATTATGCTAATTGGGGTAAATGGGGGTAATTAAAGTTAATGGTGCGTGACGAGTGATCGTTAAATAGGGTAATAAATTAGGTTAAGGTGACAGGTGGGGGTAATTAAAGTTAATGGGTGCGTGACGAGTGATCGTTAATTAGGGTGATAAATTGCGTATATCCAGGATTTGTATCCAGAAATCCTATCCAGAAATCGGGGATTCTAATTAAGCGGGGAGAAGTTACTGGGGTGAGTCAGGTGATCATAGCGTTACATTTAGGTTTTCCTAGTTAATGGGGGGAGAAATTACTGGGGTGTGACGGGTGTTCGTTAATTTGGGTGATAAATTGCGTATATCCAGGAGTTGTATCCAGCTTTTGTATCCAGAAATTATATCCAGAAATCGGGGATTCTAATTAAGCGGGGAGAAGTTACTGATGCGTTAATTAGGGTGATAAGTTGACGGGTGTCCGTTAATAGATTTATTAAATGGGGTTAAACGAGTCGGGAAGAAAGTGTGGTGTGGTAAGCAATTTAATAACCATAGCCTCTAGAAAATGTCTCGGGTTGTTGACACGTTCACACGTGGACTTGGTAACTTGATTAGCACCCTTGAATAGGGGATCCCTTTGCTTGCCACTGAGAAACAAACACCCACCCCGAACAAACGAATACTCAAAAGAAACAGCTGAAAGCAAACACCCACCCCAATAGCAAAAGAATTCTCAAAAGAAACCGCTGAAAGCAAACACCCTCCCAAACAAAAGAATATGTACATTTTTATTTAGGTCATGTTTATTTGGAAATTTGTAACAGGCTTTCTTATACACTAAATATGATGACATTAGTTTTAAGGCTCCGTCTCGATGATTTTTATAGAATATTTAGGTTTTCCTAGTTAATGGGGGAGAAATTACTGGGGTGTGACGGGTGACCTTTGTTTATCTGGGTTATCCTTGTTAAACGGGGAGAAATTACTGAGGTGTGTCAGGTGATCATAGCGTTATATTTTGGTTTTCCTAGTTAATGGGGGAGAAATTACTGGGGTGTGACGGGTGTCCTTTGCTTATCTGGGTTGTCCTAGTTAAGCGGGGAGAAGTTACTGGGGTGTGACGGGTGACCTTTGCTTAGATCAAGAAAGTGTGGTGCTCACACGGTGTGTCAGGTGATCATAGCGATATATTTGGGTTATCCTAGTTAATAGGGGAGAAATTACTGGTGTGTGACGGGAGTCCTTTGCTTAGATTGAGAAAGTGTGGTGCTCACGGGTACGAGATAGAAAGCAATCACCCTTGATCATCCCTTTGCTTGCCACTGAGAAACAAACTCCCAGCCAATAACAAAAGAATATGTAAATTTTAAATTCAAATATATTTTTATTTGTTTTTTTAACTTTTTGACCTGAAAGAAATACCTGAAAAAATCACCCATCCCCCAAACAAAAGAAGATACAAATTTGAATTTAGGACATGAATTTAGCTCATGTTTATTTGGAAATTTGTAACAGGCTTTTCTTATACCCTAAATATGATTACATTAGTTTTAAGGCTCCGTCTCGATGATTTTTATAGAAAAAGCAGGCACACGCATCTTCCCCGAATCCATTATTACAAAACGTAAAATGATTACCATATACCGTTTTGTTAAGATCGTCTTCTCCTTTATTCATGAACATATTCCTTGTATCAATGAGATATTTTAAATCTTCTTTAAAAATTTCCTCAGCAAATTGGGATGTGAAATTATTAATTTGGTTTATTAATCCACTTTGTCTGTTATCCATTGTATATGTATAAGTGTTAGACCATAGATGCATTGCAAAAATTTAAAATAGATTTAAAATAGAATCTGGCACCGATAGAGTAAGCATTAAAATATAATTATTTACTTTATCTGCAAGGGTTTATAAGCTTCGGCTGTCCGAATCTAGCTTCCTTTCTTGTTTTCCAATCGAATTTGCTATTTATCGTGACCATAATTTGACCTTTAAACAGATTATGATTAAAATTATGGGGTGTGCTGGTAAAAAAGTTTATGGTTAAGGTCTTCTCTTGTTTTATCTCTGTTAAGCTGTTACATTTGTTATAATATTTGTTTATGGACGGTAAATTTCCCAGAATTTTACCTACAATAGATATTGCTGTGTTCGTTGCACTTAACAAACCTTTATATCATCACCTTTTTGTATTGCTGTTGGTAATCATAACTTTAGGATTATTACCTAGTTATCAATAGTTCTCCTGCTTAATGACTTTTAAATTATGGATGACACATTTTTAACTAACCCTTTTATCGTTTTTTATTTATATTCTGTTAACTGATACTTTTAAATCTTTTTGGGAGATATTTGCAAATAATCGGAATGGAAAGATTTAATGATATGTATAATAAAATTATCAACGTGATATTCTTAACTCTCTTGTTTTTCGTTTCGTTACAACAATGTAATGAGTATTGAGTCGGTGTAAGTAAAGTAGTATTTTATATTAATAATCTATCAGTAATTTGTATCGAGTATTCATTTATTAGTTTTCTATGTTTAAGCAGGTAGGATTAAGAAGAATAATATCTCAAATATTAGTATTATTCTGTATGTTAAAAATTTTGATGTTCAGTTTTTTGATAATTGTTTACTAATCAATAACAAGAAAATGTGTTGTGTTGGACAGGTTTGAGGAAACCGGTTTTCATATTGTGTGCACATGTTAAGGGAGGATTTTGTTTTCTAAGCATTGGTTTTTTTAAAGAAATTTACTGTAAGGAAGTTAATGTTATATACATCATTATAAATTCGAGACCAGATATGATAAGAAATATAACATTGAAATTGATTTATATGTTCAAGAATTGGTTTAACTGATGCCTTGTTACTATTTATTTATTTATTTTAGTTTTATCCCAGTGCTACAGGCTAGGTGAAGCCTTTTAATTATGGCACCAGTCACTTTGGGTAACATTTAACATTAATCAATTTTGTCTTACTAACTATCATTAAAAATCTTAAAACTAAAAAAACATAAGAAATTTAAGATAGAAGAGAAAATAATTTGGTTTTGATTATTAGCTGTTATGTTGTTTATTAGCTGGTTTATAGTTGTTTACTATCAATATTTCGATCAATATTTTCAACATCACCTAAGTATAAAAACTATAATCATGAATTAGATGGAGATGATCGCAAACTAAGATTTATTTTGACGACTTTTCATACTATAATCCTGAATTACCGTCGGAAACATGTGTCTACCTCTTTTAATGTAAATCACAAGAATAGAAAAAGAAGATTAACTTCATAAATAAATTAATAAGTAAAATAATTGAAATTGATAAATACTTAAATATTAATAAAATAATACTTAAATATTCATAAAATAATTAAAATTAATAAGGAAAAATATTTAAACTAAAAAATGAATACGACCAAATTTCTACAGGCTCTTGTGCACTTCCCTTTTATAAGATATTTATGAGCCATTTGTGGAAAGAAAAGAAATTTTAAAATCAATTTATTTCCTACATCTGAGAATTATTAACTTGTGAGATTTATTTCATTGGACGTTGTTTTCATTTCTTTATTAGTTTTACAATCATAGGATACATCGTTCCCTAAAATGATCGTACATGTTTGTCTTAGATAACAATCTTTAAATACTTTGACAGTTGAATATTAATTACTCATAATGAGGAAACAAGTCACGTGATCAGTATTGTTACATGGGGTATGTCGAGGATGGGTGGAAGGTGAGCTACCTTTCTCACGTATATAGAAAGCCCAGTTGAATATTAATTACTCATAATGAGGAAAAGGTCACGTGATCTGCACCAAATGAATTTAAATTGAAAGCCCTTTATCTTTGTTATTGATCTTTCATAATGTTGAAAGATATTGTTTCAGTTGATGTGCAAGGCTTTTTTGGTAATAATAACAATTTCATTCTAAATGAAATAGGATTAGTATATGATCAGGATCCTAACTTGAATAATAGTTCTGTAATAGAACCACCATATGATTTCACTTTACTTAATACAAAATCTCGAAAGACTGCAATTTGGTTAACCGATAAACATCATAACATTTATTGGAACGATGCATAAAATAGTTTTTCTCAAACTCGAAAGTATCTAAAGTCAATTACAAACGGAAAACAAATTATTTGTAAAGTGGTGGAAAAGAAATGATTTCTTCAGAAAAGTTTTGGAAATTGTCAGTTCTTTAATATTAAGGAAATTGGTTGTCCGTCCCTAAACAGGTTTAAGGGAAACCGGTTTACATATTGA
>JAWNOE010000129.1:135000-205460 GCA_035046095.1 Drosophila pseudotakahashii | reverse complement strand
TCCGTCGAGGCCTCAGTACGAAAAATACCCGATTTTGAGACGTCGTGGCCAAAAACATATATAGGGAGGTAGTGCTCGCCGACCGGTCGCATTGTTCAAAATTTATGTTATGCATATTATTTTGGCAATGCTATAAGGAAATGATATCTTATGCATATAATTAAATTATAACGATATGGAAAAACCATTTTGTATGTATAAAGAAAAAAAAAATGTATAATAAAATAATCAATAACATACAAATATAGCGAATTGTATGGATATGCCGTATACATAATATGGATATGGCAGATACATTAAATGGATATGACCAAAAAATAATTTATATGGATATGGCAAATATAGAAATTACTTGAATATGGGAAAAAAAGAGAGTTATATTGATATGGAAGAAAAAATGAGTCATATAGGTATGTTGGCATCAGTACGAAATATGCCCGATTTACATCCACCTTGGCCTCAGTACGAAAAATACCCGACTTTGAGACGTCGTGGCCAAAAACATATATAGGGAGGTAGTGCTCGCCGACCGGTCGCATTGTTCAAAATTTATGTTATGCATATTATTTTGGCAATGCTATAAGGAAATGATATCTTATGCATATAATTAAATTATAACGATATGGAAAAACCATTTTGTATGTATAAAGAAAAAAAATGTATAATAAAATATTCAATAACATACAAATATAGCGAATTGTATGGATATGCCGTATACATAATATGGATATGGCAGATACATTATATGGATATGACCAAAAAATAATTCATATAGATATGGCAAATGAAGAAATATTATAGTATGGCAGAAAAAATTGGTTATATCAATATGACTGAAAAATAATTTATATAATAAAGTGAATATCTATAGTTGGGTGGCAAACAGAATGAAATATGCCCGATATTTAGACGTCGTGGCCAAAAACTACTATAGGGTGAAGTGCTTGTCTGTTGATCTATATATACGTATCATATTTTATATGCGTACATTGTTATTATAGATAGTGAATTTCTATTGTTTGGGTGGCAAATAGAATTAAATACGTCCGTTTTTTAGACGTCGTGGCCAAAAACTACTATAGGATGGTCAGTGGTTGTCCATCAAGTATTGAACAAACCTTATGTATATCATATGCTGTTGTCAATAGAAAATATTTTTTAATAAACAAAATAAAGATGGTATCTGTAGTTGTCCATCTACTATTGAACAAAATATATAATAAAATATATCATATACTTTTGTTATCAATAGAACAACATATAATTAAAACCAAAATATTATCCGTATAAATTTGTTTCTTTAATGAAATTTTTGAGACTTGGCTACGCGGTTAATATTATAAACCCATGATAATAAGGTGAAACAGAGGCCAAGTTTCTATTATATATAGAATAACAAATTGTTTCCGACTTTTATCGTTAATCTTTGGTGCCAGGTATATATGATAATTTATTTATATTAAATTATTTCATTTCCTGGCGTTTGGACACGGAATATCGCTTGTCGGTACAATGTGTTTACAAAAAGCATTATAATAAAATATAATTGCAATATTAGTGATCAATATAATTTCATATGCGCTCGGTTTTATATTATATATTACCAGAGAGTTATATGGAAAAGATAAATTTTAAATTTATCATCAAAATGCAAATGATTTAACTCAATATTTATATTGGTTAATCAAAAATTGTACATGTGTGGATACAATAATTATGTATGTTGAACAAAAATGATATTTTAGAATGAAATATATGTATATATAATATAATGAAAACTTATAGAAAGAAAAATATATATTGAAAATTGTGTTATAGAAAAAAAATTCAATTTTTTTTTCTCTTAACATCAATTATAAACTTGTTATATTAGTGGCGAAACAAGTAAATATTAAAAAACGGATAACGAGTGCTATATAAAAATGGCCGTATTCGAATTAAAATAGAATTATTTCACAAAGCAAAAGTAAAATATTGAATTAAAATCAATATTGAAGAAAAACCCGAACATATATGTATACGGAAATAAAATCTATTATATTTATATTACTAATTTCTATTCAAAAAATATGAATGAAATATGAACGAAAAACATTATTCTGGTTGATCCTGCCAGTAGTTATATGCTTGTCTCAAAGATTAAGCCATGCATGTCTAAGTACACACGAATTAAAAGTGAAACCGCAAAAGGCTCATTATATCAGTTATGGTTCCTTAGATCGTTAACAGTTACTTGGATAACTGTGGTAATTCTAGAGCTAATACATGCAATTAAAACATGAACCTTATGGGACATGTGCTTTTATTAGGCTAAAACCAAGCGATCGCAAGATCGTTATATTGGTTGAACTCTAGATAACATGCAGATCGTATGGTCTTGTACCGACGACAGATCTTTCAAATGTCTGCCCTATCAACTTTTGATGGTAGTATCTAGGACTACCATGGTTGCAACGGGTAACGGGGAATCAGGGTTCGATTCCGGAGAGGGAGCCTGAGAAACGGCTACCACATCTAAGGAAGGCAGCAGGCGCGTAAATTACCCACTCCCAGCTCGGGGAGGTAGTGACGAAAAATAACAATACAGGACTCATATCCGAGGCCCTGTAATTGGAATGAGTACACTTTAAATCCTTTAACAAGGACCAATTGGAGGGCAAGTCTGGTGCCAGCAGCCGCGGTAATTCCAGCTCCAATAGCGTATATTAAAGTTGTTGCGGTTAAAACGTTCGTAGTTGAACTTGTGCTTCATACGGGTAGTACAACTTACAATTGTGGTTAGTACTATACCTTTATGTATGTAAGCGTATTACCGGTGGAGTTCTTATATGTGTTTAAATACTTGTATTTTTTCATATGTTCCTCCTATTTAAAAACCTGCATTAGTGCTCTTAAACGAGTGTTATTGTGGGCCGGTACAATTACTTTGAACAAATTAGAGTGCTTAAAGCAGGCTTCAAATGCCTGAATATTCTGTGCATGGGATAATGAAATAAGACCTCTGTTCTGCTTTCATTGGTTTTCAGATCAAGAGGTAATGATTAATAGAAGCAGTTTGGGGGCATTAGTATTACGACGCGAGAGGTGAAATTCTTGGACCGTCGTAAGACTAACTTAAGCGAAAGCATTTGCCAAAGATGTTTTCATTAATCAAGAACGAAAGTTAGAGGTTCGAAGGCGATCAGATACCGCCCTAGTTCTAACCATAAACGATGCCAGCTAGCAATTGGGTGTAGCTACTTTTATGGCTCTCTCAGTCGCTTCCCGGGAAACCAAAGCTTTTGGGCTCCGGGGGAAGTATGGTTGCAAAGCTGAAACTTAAAGGAATTGACGGAAGGGCACCACCAGGAGTGGAGCCTGCGGCTTAATTTGACTCAACACGGGAAAACTTACCAGGTCCGAACATAAGTGTGTAAGACAGATTGATAGCTCTTTCTCGAATCTATGGGTGGTGGTGCATGGCCGTTCTTAGTTCGTGGAGTGATTTGTCTGGTTAATTCCGATAACGAACGAGACTCAAATATATTAAATAGATATCTTCAGGATTATGGTGTTGAAGCTTATATAGCCTTCATTCATGGTGGCAGTAAAATGTTTATTGTGTTTGAATGTGTTTATATAAGTGGAGCCGTACCTGTTGGTTTGTCCCATTATAAGGACACTAGCTTCTTAAATGGACAAATTGCGTCTAGCAATAATGAGATTGAGCAATAACAGGTCTGTGATGCCCTTAGATGTCCTGGGCTGCACGCGCGCTACAATGAAAGTATCAACGTGTATTTCCTAGACCGAGAGGTCCGGGTAAACCGCTGAACCACTTTCATGCTTGGGATTGTGAACTGAAACTGTTCACATGAACTTGGAATTCCCAGTAAGTGTGAGTCATTAACTCGCATTGATTACGTCCCTGCCCTTTGTACACACCGCCCGTCGCTACTACCGATTGAATTATTTAGTGAGGTCTCCGGACGTGATCACTGTGACGCCTTGTGTGTTACGGTTGTTTCGCAAAAGTTGACCGAACTTGATTATTTAGAGGAAGTAAAAGTCGTAACAAGGTTTCCGTAGGTGAACCTGCGGAAGGATCATTATTGTATAATATCCTTACCGTTAATAAAAATTTGTTAATACAAATTTAATACAAAAATTACCAATATTATTTTTATATTATATATAATAATTATAATAAATAATTATACCGAAAATATGATCTTAAAAGGTCAAATAAATTTCGAACAAGCAAATCGAAATATTGTAATAATATATTATTATTACATATAAATCAAATAAAATGAACAAACCTAGAAACAAACACAAACTTAAAATTCGAACAAGCAAATCGAATTATTAATATAATAAAATATATTTTATATATTTATTATATACTTTTGTGTGTATATGGACCATAATATACACGCGTTGCGAGATGTATTGGCCATCTAATTTGATGATGATCATACATTGGATAATGCAACAACCTAAAATATACAATGTTGTACCTGGCTTCAGGTTAATGTTTTATATAAAATTATCAATATATATTAATAAACAAATGCCATTACAAATAGTACTTTGATATATATTGTTTATATAAAACTAAGACATTTCGCAGCATTTATTTTAGGTATATAAATACATTTATTGAAGGAATTGATATATGCCAGTAAAATGGTGTATTTTTAATTTCTTTCAATAAAAACATATTTGACCAAATTTAAAACCAATATTATAAAACTCTAAGCGGTGGATCACTCGGCTCATGGGTCGATGAAGAACGCAGCAAACTGTGCGTCATCGTGTGAACTGCAGGACACATGAACATCGACATTTTGAACGCATATCGCAGTCCATGCTGTTATGTACTTTAATTAATTTTATAGTGCTGCTTGGACTACATATGGTTGAGGGTTGTAAGACTATGCTAATTAAGTTGTTTATATAAATTTTATAATAAAATTTTATAAGCATATGGTATATTATTGGATAATAATAATTTAATTATTTTATTCATAATATTAACAAATATATGAAAAACATTATCTCACAATAGTAATTCAACTTTGAGAAAAACGAAGAGAAATATTTTCTTTTTCAATCAAATAATACTGAGAAATGTCTAGCATAAAATATTATCTAGAATTGTCTCTTATTAATGATTTGAAATATGAAAAACGTTGACAATATTATTATTCTTCGTTAATTCGTTACAAATAAATGCCATAAATATATATACGGAAGCTTTTAAACGAATTTAATAAAATGTTTTATCATTATATCTAAAGAATTAATTGCAAATAAAAGTTATATACAACCTCAACTCATATGGGACTACCCCCTGAATTTAAGCATATTAATTAGGGGAGGAAAAGAAACTAACAAGGATTTTCTTAGTAGCGGCGAGCGAAAAGAAATCAGTTCAGCACTAAGTCACTTTGTCTATATGGCAAATGTGAGATGCAGTGTATGGAGCGTCAATATTCTAGTATGAGAAATTAACGATTTAAGTCCTTCTTAAATGAGGCCATTTACCCATAGAGGGTGCCAGGCCCGTATAACGTTAATGATTACTAGATGATGTTTCCAAAGAGTCGTGTTGCTTGATAGTGCAGCACTAAGTGGGTGGTAAACTCCATCTAAAACTAAATATAACCATGAGACCGATAGTAAACAAGTACCGTGAGGGAAAGTTGAAAAGAACTCTGAATAGAGAGTTAAACAGTACGTGAAACTGCTTAGAGGTTAAGCCCGATGAACCTGAATATCCGTTATGGAAAATTCATCATTAGAATTTTAATATTTAAACAATATTATGATAATAGTGTGCATTTTTTCCATATAAGGACATTGTAATCTATTAGCATACCAAATTTATCATAAAATATAACTTATAGTTTATTCAAATTAAATTGCTTGCATTTTAACACAGAATAAATGTTATTAATTTGATAAAGTGCTGATAGATTTATATGAATACAGTGCGTTAATTTTTCGGAATTATATAATGGCATGATTATCATTGATTTTTGTGTTTATTATATGCACTTGTAGGATTAACAATGCGAAAGATTCAGGATACCTTCGGGACCCGTCTTGAAACACGGACCAAGGAGTCTAACATATGTGCAAGTTATTGGGATATAAACCTAATAGCGTAATTAACTTGACTAATAATGGGATTAGTTTTTTAACTATTTATAGCTAATTAACACAATCCCGGGGCGTTCTATATAGTTATGTATAATGATATTTATATTATTTATGCCTCTAACTGGAACGTACCTTGAGCATATATGCTGTGACCCGAAAGATGGTGAACTATACTTGATCAGGTTGAAGTCAGGGGAAACCCTGATGGAAGACCGAAACAGTTCTGACGTGCAAATCGATTGTCAGAATTGAGTATAGGGGCGAAAGACCAATCGAACCATCTAGTAGCTGGTTCCTTCCGAAGTTTCCCTCAGGATAGCTGGTGCATTTTAATATTATATAAAATAATCTTATCTGGTAAAGCGAATGATTAGAGGCCTTAGGGTCGAAACGATCTTAACCTATTCTCAAACTTTAAATGGGTAAGAACCTTAACTTTCTTGATATGAAGTTTAAGGTTATGATATAATGTGCCCAGTGGGCCACTTTTGGTAAGCAGAACTGGCGCTGTGGGATGAACCAAACGTAATGTTACGGTGCCCAAATTAACAACTCATGCAGATACCATGAAAGGCGTTGGTTGCTTAAAACAGCAGGACGGTGATCATGGAAGTCGAAATCCGCTAAGGAGTGTGTAACAACTCACCTGCCGAAGCAACTAGCCCTTAAAATGGATGGCGCTTAAGTTGTATACCTATACATTACCGCTAAAGTAGATGATTTATATTACTTGTGATATAAATTTTGAAACTTTAGTGAGTAGGAAGGTACAATGGTATGCGTAGAAGTGTTTGGCGTAAGCCTGCATGGAGCTGCCATTGGTACAGATCTTGGTGGTAGTAGCAAATAATCGAATGAGACCTTGGAGGACTGAAGTGGAGAAGGGTTTCGTGTGAACAGTGGTTGATCACGAGTTAGTCGGTCCTAAGTTCAAGGCGAAAGCCGAAAATTTTCAAGTAAAACCAAAAACGCCATATATACAAATCTAGCTAATATAATATACTTGAATAATTTTGAACGAAAGGGAATACGGTTCCAATTCCGTAACCTGTTGAGTATCCGTTTGTTATTAAATATGGGCCTCGTGCTCATCCTGGCAACAGGAACGACCATAAAGAAGCCGTCGAGAGATATCGGAAGAGTTTTCTTTTCTGTTTTATAGCCGTACTACCATGGAAGTCTTTCGCAGAGAGATATGGTAGATGGGCTAGAAGAGCATGACATATACTGTTGTGTCGATATTTTCTCCTCGGACCTTGAAAATTTATGGTGGGGACACGCAAACTTCTCAACAGGCCGTACCAATATCCGCAGCTGGTCTCCAAGGTGAAGAGTCTCTAGTCGATAGAATAATGTAGGTAAGGGAAGTCGGCAAATTAGATCCGTAACTTCGGGATAAGGATTGGCTCTGAAGATTGAGATAGTCGGGCTTGATTGGGAAACAATAACATGGTTTATGTGCTCGTTCTGGGTAAATAGAGTTTCTAGCATTTATGTTAGTTTCTTGTTCCCCGGATAGTTTAGTTACGTAGCCAATTGTGGAACTTTCTTGCTAAAATTTTTAAGAATACTAATTGGGTCAAACCAATTAGTTCTTATTAATTATAACGATTATCAATTAACAATCAATTCAGAACTGGCACGGACTTGGGGAATCCGACTGTCTAATTAAAACAAAGCATTGTGATGGCCCTAGCGGGTGTTGACACAATGTGATTTCTGCCCAGTGCTCTGAATGTCAAAGTGAAGAAATTCAAGTAAGCGCGGGTCAACGGCGGGAGTAACTATGACTCTCTTAAGGTAGCCAAATGCCTCGTCATCTAATTAGTGACGCGCATGAATGGATTAACGAGATTCCTACTGTCCCTATCTACTATCTAGCGAAACCACAGCCAAGGGAACGGGCTTGGAATAATTAGCGGGGAAAGAAGACCCTTTTGAGCTTGACTCTAATCTGGCAGTGTAAGGAGACATAAGAGGTGTAGAATAAGTGGGAGATATTAGACTTCGGTTTGGTATCGTCAATGAAATACCACTACTCTTATTGTTTCCTTACTTACTTGATTAAATGGAACGTGTATCATTTCCTAGCCATTATACGGATATATTTATTATATCTTATGGTATTGGGTTTTGATGCAAGTTCTTGATCAAAGTATCACGAGTTTGTTATATAATCGCAAATAAATTCTTTAATAAAACGGTGCATTTATGTATTTTTGATTTGAAAATTTGGTATAACTCCAATTACTCAGGTATGATCCAATTCAAGGACATTGCCAGGTAGGGAGTTTGACTGGGGCGGTACATCTCTCAAATAATAACGGAGGTGTCCCAAGGCCAGCTCAGTGGGACAGAAAACACATAGAGCAAAAGGGCAAATGTGATTGATCTCGGTGTTCAGTAAAAGGGACAGTAAAAGCTCGGCCTATCGATCCTTTTGTTTAAAGAGTTTTTAAAAGAGGTATCAGAAAAGTTACATAGGGATAACTGGCTTTGGCGGCCAAGCGTTCATAGCGACGTCGCTTTTTGATCCTTCTATGTCGGCTCTTCCTATCATTGTGAAGCAAAATTATCAAGGTTCGATTGTTCACCCATGCAAGGGAACGTGAGTGGTTTAGACTGTCGTGAGACAGTTAGTTTTACCCTACTAATGACAAAACGTTGTTGGAAGCATTCCGAATAAACATGAACGCTTCGTGAGAGAAAATTCACACGATCCCTGGGGGCGCGTCTACAAGATGTGCCGAGGTCGCAAGAAACGGACGGAGATTGGGTGCCTTCGCGTTAATGGCGAGCTGGTCACCAATTGGAGTGACTGTGCGCGTGTGCTACTCCGTAACTTCTTTCCGGTTGCGGAGTCCGATGCACCGATTGCCTCAGCGGAGGAATTCCCACCGCCACTGGAAGTTTCTGAAGTTGGTGCTTGCGTCGCCAGGTTGAAGAGCAAACGCTCGCCTGGCATGGACGGCATCAACGGAACGATTTGCAAGGCTGTGTGGCGCGCCATACCTCAGCACCTAACGGCGATATATTCCAACTGCATCCGGTCGGGGTACTTCCCTGCAGAGTGGAAATGCCCACGTGTTGTGGCTCTGCTCAAGGGACCCGACAAGGACAGGTGTGAGCCATCGTCGTACGCGGAATTTGCCTACTTCCGGTCTTCGGTAAGGTGCTAGAGGCCATAATGGTTGATCGTGTGAGAGAAGTTCTTCCGGAAGGCTGCAGATGGCAGTTCGGTTTTCGCCAAGGACGTTGTGTGGAGGATGCTTGGATGCACGTGAAGAGCAGTGTTCACGCCAGCCCGGCGAAATACGTGCTCGGCATTTTCGTGGACTTCAAGGGAGCCTTCGACAATGTGGAATGGAGTGCTGCACTGCGCCGATTGGCCGAGTTGGGATGCCGAGAGATGAGCTTGTGGCAGAGCTTCTTCTCCGGCAGGAGCGCAGAAATCCGAAGCAGTTACGAGACCGTTAATGTCCCGGTAACTAGAGGTTGTCCACAGGGGTCAATCAGTGGCCCATTTATTTGGGACCTGCTGATGGATGTACTGCTACGGCGCCTTGAGTCGTACTGCACACTGAGTGCGTACGCGGATGATCTGCTGCTTCTCGTCGAGGGAAACTCCCGGCTCGTGCTGGAGACAAAAGGAGCGCAACTAATGTCCATCGTAGAAACGTGGGGGATGGAAGTCGGCGTTGCCGTTTCCACCAGCAAGACGGTGATTATGCTGCTAAAGGAACGAGAGCCACTTCGGCGTAGCTCGAATAGAGCTCTTCGACGAACACCTATGGTAAAATTTGCTGGAGCAAACTTACCGTATGTCAGCAGCTGCCGGTACCTTGGCATCACAGTCAGCGAAGGCTTGAAATTTATCGAGCATGTCAGGAATCTCCGACAGCGTATGACTGGAGTCGTTGCAGCATTGGCGCGTGTGCTTCGAGCAGACTGGGGTTTCAGTCCTCGAGCCAGGCGGACCATTTATGCCGGACTCATGGTGCCCTGCGCGCTTTTTGGTGCCTCGGTATGGTATGTCACTACGACGCGGCAAGTAGAGGCCAGACAGCACCTCATTGCCTGCCAGAGGCTGATCCTTCTTGGATGCCTTCCGGTATGCCGAACAGTGTCCACTGTGGCACTGCAGGTTCTTGCTGGCGTTCCCCCGTTTGATTTGGCTGCTATGCAAATGGCAGTTAAATACAAGCTTAAGCGTGGATACCCGTTGGAGGATTACGATCTGCTGTATAGTGAAGACCTCACTGGTCTAAACTGGGATGAGAAGATGGTGCGTATGGAGCAGTGCTTACTGCACAGATGGCAAGACAGATGGGATGACGTAGATGCATCCGGACGGGTGACCTACAAGTTCATTTCAGATGTGACTCTTGCATTTCGGAATCCACACTTTGGATTCCCGATGCGCACCGGATTTTTAATCACAGGACACGGATCGTTGAACGCATTTCTGCATAGCAGAACGCTCTCGGACTCTGCCGCATGCTCATGTGGCGATCCATTTGAGGATTGGCAGCACGTCTTGTGCGACTGCCCCCTCTATGCAGATTTGCGCGACCTTGATGGACTTGGAGTGCAGCGAAATGGCGAAAACCGAACGTTTGGAAGGATTCTGGAGGATGAGGACAGGACTCGACGACTCAATGTGTTTGCTGATGAGGCGTTCCGCAGGAGAAGGGACTTTTAGTCCATTTACTCTGCTGTGTGGCTAGCGGCGAAGAATACTACCACAGCTTGTCATAGCTTGTCGTAGGAGGCGACTAATATGACATGGGTGCCCTATCCGAGCTTGTCGGAGCTTAAGGGGTGAGGCCTACCGAGCCTGCAATTTCGGTACCACGGGTTGAGCAGTTCTTCCAAGGCTGCTCATTGAGGTCGGCCCCCTAGTGGGAGTATCGTGGTGGCTGTGGTTGACACCCATATCGCGGGTAGAGCCTTCGGGTTCGACGTGGAGTTGCGTCATACAACTCGGGTGCTGTGACCCAAAGATCAGTAGGGATTTAGATAGATCCTGCTCCTCAGCAAGGGGGAATGCTTGCCCGACACGTAAGCATTCAAATTGCTACCGGGGTGGTTGCTATGTACATAGCTATAGCTTCTAGTCCGGGGCGTTGGTCTGGCGCTTAACCTAGACACATTGCACTATACACTCACATGTGGGTGTATAAGAGTGCCGTGGTTTTAATCCCTTCATTGCGGAAAATGCCACGTAAAATAAGAGCGGAGGGATCCGATTCCCACTGTCCCTATCTACTATCTAGCGAAACCACAGCCAAGGGAACGGGCTTGGAATAATTAGCGGGGAAAGAAGACCCTTTTGAGCTTGACTCTAATCTGGCAGTGTAAGGAGACATAAGAGGTGTAGAATAAGTGGGAGATATTAGACTTCGGTTTGGTATCGTCAATGAAATACCACTACTCTTATTGTTTCCTTACTTACTTGATTAAATGGAACGTGTATCATTTCCTAGCCATTATACGGATATATTTATTATATCTTATGGTATTGGGTTTTGATGCAAGCTTCTTGATCAAAGTATCACGAGTTTGTTATATAATCGCAAACAAATTCTTTAATAAAACGGTGCATTTATGTATTTTTGATTTGAAAATTTGGTATAACTCCAATTACTCAGGTATGATCCAATTCAAGGACATTGCCAGGTAGGGAGTTTGACTGGGGCGGTACATCTCTCAAATAATAACGGAGGTGTCCCAAGGCCAGCTCAGTGCGGACAGAAACCACACATAGAGCAAAAGGGCAAATGCTGACTTGATCTCGGTGTTCAGTACACACAGGGACAGCAAAAGCTCGGCCTATCGATCCTTTTGGTTTAAAGAGTTTTTAACAAGAGGTGTCAGAAAAGTTACCATAGGGATAACTGGCTTGTGGCGGCCAAGCGTTCATAGCGACGTCGCTTTTTGATCCTTCGATGTCGGCTCTTCCTATCATTGTGAAGCAAAATTCACCAAGCGTTGGATTGTTCACCCATGCAAGGGAACGTGAGCTGGGTTTAGACCGTCGTGAGACAGGTTAGTTTTACCCTACTAATGACAAAACGTTGTTGCGACAGCATTCCTGCGTAGTACGAGAGGAACCGCAGGTACGGACCAATGGCACAATACTTGTTCGAGCGAACAGTGGTATGACGCTACGTCCGTTGGATTATGCCTGAACGCCTCTAAGGTCGTATCCGTGCTGGACTGCAATGATAAATAAGGGGCAATTTGCATTGTATGGCTTCTAAACCATTTAAAGTTTATAATTTACTTTATAAACGACAATGGATGTGATGCCAATGTAATTTGTAACATAGTAAATTGGGAGGATCTTCGATCACCTGATGCCGCGCTAGTTACATATAAAAGCATTATTTAATACAATGACAAAGCCTAGAATCAATTGTAAACGACTTTTGTAACAGGCAAGGTGTTGTAAGTGGTTGAGCAGCTGCCATACTGCGATCCACTGAAGCTTATCCTTTGCTTGATGATTCGATAATAAACATAATGGTTAATTGTAATTGTGTTTATTTTTTTGGCTTTTTTAAGTCAATATACTATATATATTTGTAAATATATATAAACCTGGGTAGCCAAAATGTATCGTCATCTTATTAGTGACGCGAATAAATAAGTTTTTCGATGTCTACATATACATATGTTAATCTTAAGGTAGCCAACTAAATCGTCATCCTATTAGTGACGTGTATACAAATATTCAAAGTCCGAACATGCAAGTAAAAGACATATACAAGTATATGTTCCTTTTAAGGTAGCCAACTGAATCGTCATCTTATTAGTGACGTGTATAAAAATATTCAAAGTCCGAACATGCAAGTAAGAGACATATGGAAGTATATATTTCTCTTTCTGTAGCCAACTGAATCGTCATCCTATTAGTGACGTGTATACAAATATTCAAAGTCCGAACATGCAAGTAAAATACATATACTAGTATATGTTCCTTTTAAGGTAGCCAACTGAATCGTCATCCTATTAGTGACGTGTATAAAAATATTTAAACTCCGAACATGCAAATAAGAGACATATGCAAATATATATATGTTCCTCTTAAGGTAGCTAACTGAATCGTCATCTTATTAGTGACGTGTATAAAAATATTCAAAGTCCGAACATGCAAGTAAGAGACATATGGAAGTATATGTTCCTTTTAAGGTAGCCAACTGAATCGTCATCCTATTAGTGACGTGTATAAAAATATTCAAAGTCCGAACATGCAAGTAAGAGACATATGCAAATATATGTTCCTCTTAAGGTAGCCAACTGAATCGTCATCCTATTAGTGACGTGTATAAAAATATTTAAACTCCGAACATGCAAATAAGAGACATATGCAAATATATATATGTTCCTCTTAAGGTAACCAACTGAATCGTCATCTTATTAGTGACGTGTATAAAAATATTCAAAGTCCGAACATGCAAGTAAGAGACATATGGAAGTATATATTTCTCTTTTGGTAGCCAACTGAATCGTCATCCTATTAGTGACGTGTATACAAATATTTAAACTCCGATCATGCAAGTAAGAGACATGTGCAAATATATGTTCCTCTTAAGGAGGTGGGTAGCCAACTGAATAAGTCATCCTCTTTTAGTGACATATATAAAAATATTCGAAGTCAGAAAATGAGTTATATGGATGTGAAAAAATAATGAGGTTTATGGATATGAAAAAATATTGAATTAAATGGATATTGAAAAAATAATAAGTTCTAGTATGGATATGGAAAAAAATTAGTTATATGGATATGGCAAAAATAATATGTTCTAGTATGGATATGGAAAAAAATGAGCTATATGGATATGGGAAATAATGAATTATTTGTATATGGGAAAAATAATAAGTTCTAGTATGGATATGAAAAATAATTAGTTATATGGATATGGCAAAAATAATAAGTTCCAGTATGGATATGGAAAAAAATGAGCTATATGGATATGGGAAATAATGAATTATTTGTATATGGGAAAAATAATAAGTTCTAGTATGGATATGGAAAATAATTAGTTATATGGATATGGCAAAAATAATAAGTTCTAGTATGGATATGGAAAAAAATGAGCTATATGGATATGGGAAATAATGAATTATTTGTATATGGGAAAAATAATAAGTTCTAGTATGGATATGGAAAAAAATTAGTTATATGGATATGGCAAAAATAATAAGTTCTAGTATGGATATGGAAAAAAATGAGCTATATGGATATGGGAAATAATGAATTATTTGTATATGGGAAAAATAATAAGTTCTAGTATGGATATGGGAAATAATTAGTTATATGGATATGGCAAAAATAATAAGTTCTAGTATGGATATGGAAAAAAATGAGCTATATGGATATGGGAAATAATGAATTATTTGTATATGGGAAAAATAATAAGTTCTAGTATGGCTATGAAAAATAATTAGTTATATGGATATGGCAAAAATAATAAGTTCTAGTATGGATATGGAAAAAAATTAGCTATAGGGATATGGGAAATAATGAATTATTTGTATATGGGAAAAATAATAAGTTCTAGTATGGATATGGAAAAAAATTAGTTATATGGATATGGCAAAAATAATATGTTCTAGTATGGATATGGAAAAAAATGAGCTATATGGATATGGGAAATAATGAATTATTTGTATATGGGAAAAATAATAAGTTCTAGTATGGATATGAAAAATAATTAGTTATATGGATATGGCAAAAATAATAAGTCCCAGTATGGATATGGAAAAAAATTAGCTATAGGGATATGGGAAATAATGAATTATTTGTATATGGGAAAAATAATAAGTTCTAGTATGGATATGGAAAAAAATTAGTTATATGGATATGGCAAAAATAATAAGTTCTAGTATGGATATGGAAAAAAATTAGCTATATGGATATGGGAAATAATGAATTATTTGTATATGGGAAAAATAATAAGTTCTAGTATGGATATGGAAAAAAATTAGGTTTATGGATATGGCAAAAATAATAAGTTCTAGTATGGATATGGAAAAAAATGAGCTATATGGATATGGGAAATAATGAATTATTTGTATATGGGAAAAATAATAAGTTCTAGTATGGATATGGGAAATAATTAGTTATATGGATATGGCAAAAATAATAAGTTCTAGTATGGATATGGAAAAAAATGAGCTATATGGATATGGGAAATAATGAATTATTTGTATATGGGAAAAATAATAAGTTCTAGTATGGATATGGAAAATAATTAGTTATATGGATATGGCAAAAATAATAAGTTCTAGTATGGATATGGAAAAAAATTAGCTATATGGATATGGGAAATAATGAATTATTTGTATATGGGAAAAATAATAAGTTCTAGTATGGATATGGAAAAAAATTAGTTATATGGATATGGCAAAAATAATATGTTCTAGTATGGATATGGAAAAAAATGAGCTATATGGATATGGGAAATAATGAATTATTTGTATATGGGAAAAATAATAAGTTCTAGTATGGATATGGAAAATAATTAGTTATATGGATATGGCAAAAAAAAATAAGTTCTAGTATGGATATGGAAAAAAATGAGCTATATGGATATGGGAAATAATGAATTATTTGTATATGGGAAAAATAATAAGTTCTAGTATGGCTATGAAAAATAATTAGTTATATGGATATGGCAAAAATAATAAGTTCTAGTATGGATATGGAAAAAAATTAGCTATATGGATATGGGAAATAATGAATTATTTGTATATGGGAAAAATAATAAGTTCTAGTATGGATATGGGAAAAAAAAACTTCTAGTATGGATATGGAAAAATAATAAGTTCTAGTATGTGGATATGGAAAAAAATGAGTTATATAGTTATAGATTTGGGAAAAAAATTATTTATATTGAAATAGAACAAAAAATGGGTTATACGTATATGTTGGTATCAGTACGAAATATGCCCGGTTTTCGTCCGTCGAGGCCTCAGTACGAAAAATACCCGATTTTGAGACGTCGTGGCCAAAAACATATATAGGGAGGTAGTGCTCGCCGACCGGTCGCATTGTTCAAAATTTATGTTATGCATATTATTTTGGCAATGCTATAAGGAAATGATATCTTATGCATATAATTAAATTATAACGATATGGAAAAACCATTTTGTATGTATAAAGAAAAAAAAAATGTATAATAAAATAATCAATAACATACAAATATAGCGAATTGTATGGATATGCCGTATACATAATATGGATATGGCAGATACATTAAATGGATATGACCAAAAAATAATTTATATGGATATGGCAAATATAGAAATTACTTGAATATGGGAAAAAAAGAGAGTTATATTGATATGGAAGAAAAAATGAGTCATATAGGTATGTTGGCATCAGTACGAAATATGCCCGATTTACATCCACCTTGGCCTCAGTACGAAAAATACCCGACTTTGAGACGTCGTGGCCAAAAACATATATAGGGAGGTAGTGCTCGCCGACCGGTCGCATTGTTCAAAATTTATGTTATGCATATTATTTTGGCAATGCTATAAGGAAATGATATCTTATGCATATAATTAAATTATAACGATATGGAAAAACCATTTTGTATGTATAAAGAAAAAAAATGTATAATAAAATATTCAATAACATACAAATATAGCGAATTGTATGGATATGCCGTATACATAATATGGATATGGCAGATACATTATATGGATATGACCAAAAAATAATTCATATAGATATGGCAAATGAAGAAATATTATAGTATGGCAGAAAAAATTGGTTATATCAATATGACTGAAAAATAATTTATATAATAAAGTGAATATCTATAGTTGGGTGGCAAACAGAATGAAATATGCCCGATATTTAGACGTCGTGGCCAAAAACTACTATAGGGTGAAGTGCTTGTCTGTTGATCTATATATACGTATCATATTTTATATGCGTACATTGTTATTATAGATAGTGAATTTCTATTGTTTGGGTGGCAAATAGAATTAAATACGTCCGTTTTTTAGACGTCGTGGCCAAAAACTACTATAGGATGGTCAGTGGTTGTCCATCAAGTATTGAACAAACCTTATGTATATCATATGCTGTTGTCAATAGAAAATATTTTTTAATAAACAAAATAAAGATGGTATCTGTAGTTGTCCATCTACTATTGAACAAAATATATAATAAAATATATCATATACTTTTGTTATCAATAGAACAACATATAATTAAAACCAAAATATTATCCGTATAAATTTGTTTCTTTAATGAAATTTTTGAGACTTGGCTACGCGGTTAATATTATAAACCCATGATAATAAGGTGAAACAGAGGCCAAGTTTCTATTATATATAGAATAACAAATTGTTTCCGACTTTTATCGTTAATCTTTGGTGCCAGGTATATATGATAATTTATTTATATTAAATTATTTCATTTCCTGGCGTTTGGACACGGAATATCGCTTGTCGGTACAATGTGTTTACAAAAAGCATTATAATAAAATATAATTGCAATATTAGTGATCAATATAATTTCATATGCGCTCGGTTTTATATTATATATTACCAGAGAGTTATATGGAAAAGATAAATTTTAAATTTATCATCAAAATGCAAATGATTTAACTCAATATTTATATTGGTTAATCAAAAATTGTACATGTGTGGATACAATAATTATGTATGTTGAACAAAAATGATATTTTAGAATGAAATATATGTATATATAATATAATGAAAACTTATAGAAAGAAAAATATATATTGAAAATTGTGTTATAGAAAAAAAATTCAATTTTTTTTTCTCTTAACATCAATTATAAACTTGTTATATTAGTGGCGAAACAAGTAAATATTAAAAAACGGATAACGAGTGCTATATAAAAATGGCCGTATTCGAATTAAAATAGAATTATTTCACAAAGCAAAAGTAAAATATTGAATTAAAATCAATATTGAAGAAAAACCCGAACATATATGTATACGGAAATAAAATCTATTATATTTATATTACTAATTTCTATTCAAAAAATATGAATGAAATATGAACGAAAAACATTATTCTGGTTGATCCTGCCAGTAGTTATATGCTTGTCTCAAAGATTAAGCCATGCATGTCTAAGTACACACGAATTAAAAGTGAAACCGCAAAAGGCTCATTATATCAGTTATGGTTCCTTAGATCGTTAACAGTTACTTGGATAACTGTGGTAATTCTAGAGCTAATACATGCAATTAAAACATGAACCTTATGGGACATGTGCTTTTATTAGGCTAAAACCAAGCGATCGCAAGATCGTTATATTGGTTGAACTCTAGATAACATGCAGATCGTATGGTCTTGTACCGACGACAGATCTTTCAAATGTCTGCCCTATCAACTTTTGATGGTAGTATCTAGGACTACCATGGTTGCAACGGGTAACGGGGAATCAGGGTTCGATTCCGGAGAGGGAGCCTGAGAAACGGCTACCACATCTAAGGAAGGCAGCAGGCGCGTAAATTACCCACTCCCAGCTCGGGGAGGTAGTGACGAAAAATAACAATACAGGACTCATATCCGAGGCCCTGTAATTGGAATGAGTACACTTTAAATCCTTTAACAAGGACCAATTGGAGGGCAAGTCTGGTGCCAGCAGCCGCGGTAATTCCAGCTCCAATAGCGTATATTAAAGTTGTTGCGGTTAAAACGTTCGTAGTTGAACTTGTGCTTCATACGGGTAGTACAACTTACAATTGTGGTTAGTACTATACCTTTATGTATGTAAGCGTATTACCGGTGGAGTTCTTATATGTGTTTAAATACTTGTATTTTTTCATATGTTCCTCCTATTTAAAAACCTGCATTAGTGCTCTTAAACGAGTGTTATTGTGGGCCGGTACAATTACTTTGAACAAATTAGAGTGCTTAAAGCAGGCTTCAAATGCCTGAATATTCTGTGCATGGGATAATGAAATAAGACCTCTGTTCTGCTTTCATTGGTTTTCAGATCAAGAGGTAATGATTAATAGAAGCAGTTTGGGGGCATTAGTATTACGACGCGAGAGGTGAAATTCTTGGACCGTCGTAAGACTAACTTAAGCGAAAGCATTTGCCAAAGATGTTTTCATTAATCAAGAACGAAAGTTAGAGGTTCGAAGGCGATCAGATACCGCCCTAGTTCTAACCATAAACGATGCCAGCTAGCAATTGGGTGTAGCTACTTTTATGGCTCTCTCAGTCGCTTCCCGGGAAACCAAAGCTTTTGGGCTCCGGGGGAAGTATGGTTGCAAAGCTGAAACTTAAAGGAATTGACGGAAGGGCACCACCAGGAGTGGAGCCTGCGGCTTAATTTGACTCAACACGGGAAAACTTACCAGGTCCGAACATAAGTGTGTAAGACAGATTGATAGCTCTTTCTCGAATCTATGGGTGGTGGTGCATGGCCGTTCTTAGTTCGTGGAGTGATTTGTCTGGTTAATTCCGATAACGAACGAGACTCAAATATATTAAATAGATATCTTCAGGATTATGGTGTTGAAGCTTATATAGCCTTCATTCATGGTGGCAGTAAAATGTTTATTGTGTTTGAATGTGTTTATATAAGTGGAGCCGTACCTGTTGGTTTGTCCCATTATAAGGACACTAGCTTCTTAAATGGACAAATTGCGTCTAGCAATAATGAGATTGAGCAATAACAGGTCTGTGATGCCCTTAGATGTCCTGGGCTGCACGCGCGCTACAATGAAAGTATCAACGTGTATTTCCTAGACCGAGAGGTCCGGGTAAACCGCTGAACCACTTTCATGCTTGGGATTGTGAACTGAAACTGTTCACATGAACTTGGAATTCCCAGTAAGTGTGAGTCATTAACTCGCATTGATTACGTCCCTGCCCTTTGTACACACCGCCCGTCGCTACTACCGATTGAATTATTTAGTGAGGTCTCCGGACGTGATCACTGTGACGCCTTGTGTGTTACGGTTGTTTCGCAAAAGTTGACCGAACTTGATTATTTAGAGGAAGTAAAAGTCGTAACAAGGTTTCCGTAGGTGAACCTGCGGAAGGATCATTATTGTATAATATCCTTACCGTTAATAAAAATTTGTTAATACAAATTTAATACAAAAATTACCAATATTATTTTTATATTATATATAATAATTATAATAAATAATTATACCGAAAATATGATCTTAAAAGGTCAAATAAATTTCGAACAAGCAAATCGAAATATTGTAATAATATATTATTATTACATATAAATCAAATAAAATGAACAAACCTAGAAACAAACACAAACTTAAAATTCGAACAAGCAAATCGAATTATTAATATAATAAAATATATTTTATATATTTATTATATACTTTTGTGTGTATATGGACCATAATATACACGCGTTGCGAGATGTATTGGCCATCTAATTTGATGATGATCATACATTGGATAATGCAACAACCTAAAATATACAATGTTGTACCTGGCTTCAGGTTAATGTTTTATATAAAATTATCAATATATATTAATAAACAAATGCCATTACAAATAGTACTTTGATATATATTGTTTATATAAAACTAAGACATTTCGCAGCATTTATTTTAGGTATATAAATACATTTATTGAAGGAATTGATATATGCCAGTAAAATGGTGTATTTTTAATTTCTTTCAATAAAAACATATTTGACCAAATTTAAAACCAATATTATAAAACTCTAAGCGGTGGATCACTCGGCTCATGGGTCGATGAAGAACGCAGCAAACTGTGCGTCATCGTGTGAACTGCAGGACACATGAACATCGACATTTTGAACGCATATCGCAGTCCATGCTGTTATGTACTTTAATTAATTTTATAGTGCTGCTTGGACTACATATGGTTGAGGGTTGTAAGACTATGCTAATTAAGTTGTTTATATAAATTTTATAATAAAATTTTATAAGCATATGGTATATTATTGGATAATAATAATTTAATTATTTTATTCATAATATTAACAAATATATGAAAAACATTATCTCACAATAGTAATTCAACTTTGAGAAAAACGAAGAGAAATATTTTCTTTTTCAATCAAATAATACTGAGAAATGTCTAGCATAAAATATTATCTAGAATTGTCTCTTATTAATGATTTGAAATATGAAAAACGTTGACAATATTATTATTCTTCGTTAATTCGTTACAAATAAATGCCATAAATATATATACGGAAGCTTTTAAACGAATTTAATAAAATGTTTTATCATTATATCTAAAGAATTAATTGCAAATAAAAGTTATATACAACCTCAACTCATATGGGACTACCCCCTGAATTTAAGCATATTAATTAGGGGAGGAAAAGAAACTAACAAGGATTTTCTTAGTAGCGGCGAGCGAAAAGAAATCAGTTCAGCACTAAGTCACTTTGTCTATATGGCAAATGTGAGATGCAGTGTATGGAGCGTCAATATTCTAGTATGAGAAATTAACGATTTAAGTCCTTCTTAAATGAGGCCATTTACCCATAGAGGGTGCCAGGCCCGTATAACGTTAATGATTACTAGATGATGTTTCCAAAGAGTCGTGTTGCTTGATAGTGCAGCACTAAGTGGGTGGTAAACTCCATCTAAAACTAAATATAACCATGAGACCGATAGTAAACAAGTACCGTGAGGGAAAGTTGAAAAGAACTCTGAATAGAGAGTTAAACAGTACGTGAAACTGCTTAGAGGTTAAGCCCGATGAACCTGAATATCCGTTATGGAAAATTCATCATTAGAATTTTAATATTTAAACAATATTATGATAATAGTGTGCATTTTTTCCATATAAGGACATTGTAATCTATTAGCATACCAAATTTATCATAAAATATAACTTATAGTTTATTCAAATTAAATTGCTTGCATTTTAACACAGAATAAATGTTATTAATTTGATAAAGTGCTGATAGATTTATATGAATACAGTGCGTTAATTTTTCGGAATTATATAATGGCATGATTATCATTGATTTTTGTGTTTATTATATGCACTTGTAGGATTAACAATGCGAAAGATTCAGGATACCTTCGGGACCCGTCTTGAAACACGGACCAAGGAGTCTAACATATGTGCAAGTTATTGGGATATAAACCTAATAGCGTAATTAACTTGACTAATAATGGGATTAGTTTTTTAACTATTTATAGCTAATTAACACAATCCCGGGGCGTTCTATATAGTTATGTATAATGATATTTATATTATTTATGCCTCTAACTGGAACGTACCTTGAGCATATATGCTGTGACCCGAAAGATGGTGAACTATACTTGATCAGGTTGAAGTCAGGGGAAACCCTGATGGAAGACCGAAACAGTTCTGACGTGCAAATCGATTGTCAGAATTGAGTATAGGGGCGAAAGACCAATCGAACCATCTAGTAGCTGGTTCCTTCCGAAGTTTCCCTCAGGATAGCTGGTGCATTTTAATATTATATAAAATAATCTTATCTGGTAAAGCGAATGATTAGAGGCCTTAGGGTCGAAACGATCTTAACCTATTCTCAAACTTTAAATGGGTAAGAACCTTAACTTTCTTGATATGAAGTTTAAGGTTATGATATAATGTGCCCAGTGGGCCACTTTTGGTAAGCAGAACTGGCGCTGTGGGATGAACCAAACGTAATGTTACGGTGCCCAAATTAACAACTCATGCAGATACCATGAAAGGCGTTGGTTGCTTAAAACAGCAGGACGGTGATCATGGAAGTCGAAATCCGCTAAGGAGTGTGTAACAACTCACCTGCCGAAGCAACTAGCCCTTAAAATGGATGGCGCTTAAGTTGTATACCTATACATTACCGCTAAAGTAGATGATTTATATTACTTGTGATATAAATTTTGAAACTTTAGTGAGTAGGAAGGTACAATGGTATGCGTAGAAGTGTTTGGCGTAAGCCTGCATGGAGCTGCCATTGGTACAGATCTTGGTGGTAGTAGCAAATAATCGAATGAGACCTTGGAGGACTGAAGTGGAGAAGGGTTTCGTGTGAACAGTGGTTGATCACGAGTTAGTCGGTCCTAAGTTCAAGGCGAAAGCCGAAAATTTTCAAGTAAAACCAAAAACGCCATATATACAAATCTAGCTAATATAATATACTTGAATAATTTTGAACGAAAGGGAATACGGTTCCAATTCCGTAACCTGTTGAGTATCCGTTTGTTATTAAATATGGGCCTCGTGCTCATCCTGGCAACAGGAACGACCATAAAGAAGCCGTCGAGAGATATCGGAAGAGTTTTCTTTTCTGTTTTATAGCCGTACTACCATGGAAGTCTTTCGCAGAGAGATATGGTAGATGGGCTAGAAGAGCATGACATATACTGTTGTGTCGATATTTTCTCCTCGGACCTTGAAAATTTATGGTGGGGACACGCAAACTTCTCAACAGGCCGTACCAATATCCGCAGCTGGTCTCCAAGGTGAAGAGTCTCTAGTCGATAGAATAATGTAGGTAAGGGAAGTCGGCAAATTAGATCCGTAACTTCGGGATAAGGATTGGCTCTGAAGATTGAGATAGTCGGGCTTGATTGGGAAACAATAACATGGTTTATGTGCTCGTTCTGGGTAAATAGAGTTTCTAGCATTTATGTTAGTTTCTTGTTCCCCGGATAGTTTAGTTACGTAGCCAATTGTGGAACTTTCTTGCTAAAATTTTTAAGAATACTAATTGGGTCAAACCAATTAGTTCTTATTAATTATAACGATTATCAATTAACAATCAATTCAGAACTGGCACGGACTTGGGGAATCCGACTGTCTAATTAAAACAAAGCATTGTGATGGCCCTAGCGGGTGTTGACACAATGTGATTTCTGCCCAGTGCTCTGAATGTCAAAGTGAAGAAATTCAAGTAAGCGCGGGTCAACGGCGGGAGTAACTATGACTCTCTTTTTTTTGAATTTAAATTAAGGATGTGCGATAGATTCGTTCATGCCCCCCCAAAATGTGGGGAACTCGGGATTCCGTCATTAAGATGGATGGCTCCGATGCTTCGTCTAAGACGATTGAGCAAATAAAATGGCTCATTGAAAATGAGGTAGAGTTTTCATCGAAGACGAAAAGCGAAGGGCCCGAGTTAGGTTGCTAGCTGAACAAAATGAATTGCTATCGCGTCCGGCAATAGAAGAGTATTGGGCAAATAGATTGTACATGTCTGTTGATGGTAGCGGTCTCCGTGAAGCGGGTCATTATGCCCCACAACACGGATGGGTAAGTCAACCCACGCGTTTGCTAACAGGAAAGGAATATGTAAACGGAATTAAACTGCGGATAAATGCCCTACCCACGAAGTCTCGTACTACGAGGGGAAGGCACGAATTGGATCGACAGTGTCGTGCAGGATGTGATGCTCCCGAAACATCAAACCACATCATGCAAAAATGCTATCGCTCGCATGGGAGGCGGGTAGCTAGACACAACTGCGTAGTAAATCGAATCAAGCGGGGACTTGAGGAGAGAGGCTGCGTGGTAATTGTTGAACCAAGTCTGCAGGGCGAATCCGGTACTCATAAACCAGACCTGGTGGTACTCCGACAAAATCACATTGACGTGATCGACGTGCAGGTTACGACAGACGGACATTCTTTGGACAATGCGCATCAACGCAAAATCCAAAGATACGATACCCCGGACATACGAACAATATTGCGGCGAAAATTCTGCGCTACAGGTGACATCGAATTCCATTCTGCCACCATCAACTGGAGGGGGATTTGGAGTGGTCAATCGGTAAAACGGTTGGTCACGAAGGGTCTCCTAAGCAAATATGATAGTCATATCATTAGCGTCCAAGTGATGAGAGGCAGCCTTTGCTGTTTTAGGCAATTCATGTATTTTATTGGATATTCAAGAGATCTGACGTAGCTTTAAACGTTTAATATATCTATAAATGCCTGCTGCCTGGGCTTAACATCAAATACGGGCATAAACATCGCAAACTAACAACAAGGAGGATGGTTTTAGTACGTAGGCATTGCGGAGCCCTCAACGTGAAGAAGGTTCAGATAGAGCAATGAATCGTGCATGCTAGGTTATTGGCTTAAAACCTAGTATCTTTAGAAGATTTCCATTCCTTCGCGATCAAAAAAAAAAAAAAAATAGCCAAATGCCTCGTCATCTAATTAGTGACGCGCATGAATGGATTAACGAGATTCCTACTGTCCCTATCTACTATCTAGCGAAACCACAGCCAAGGGAACGGGCTTGGAATAATTAGCGGGGAAAGAAGACCCTTTTGAGCTTGACTCTAATCTGGCAGTGTAAGGAGACATAAGAGGTGTAGAATAAGTGGGAGATATTAGACTTCGGTTTGGTATCGTCAATGAAATACCACTACTCTTATTGTTTCCTTACTTACTTGATTAAATGGAACGTGTATCATTTCCTAGCCATTATACGGATATATTTATTATATCTTATGGTATTGGGTTTTGATGCAAGCTTCTTGATCAAAGTATCACGAGTTTGTTATATAATCGCAAACAAATTCTTTAATAAAACGGTGCATTTATGTATTTTTGATTTGAAAATTTGGTATAACTCCAATTACTCAGGTATGATCCAATTCAAGGACATTGCCAGGTAGGGAGTTTGACTGGGGCGGTACATCTCTCAAATAATAACGGAGGTGTCCCAAGGCCAGCTCAGTGCGGACAGAAACCACACATAGAGCAAAAGGGCAAATGCTGACTTGATCTCGGTGTTCAGTACACACAGGGACAGCAAAAGCTCGGCCTATCGATCCTTTTGGTTTAAAGAGTTTTTAACAAGAGGTGTCAGAAAAGTTACCATAGGGATAACTGGCTTGTGGCGGCCAAGCGTTCATAGCGACGTCGCTTTTTGATCCTTCGATGTCGGCTCTTCCTATCATTGTGAAGCAAAATTCACCAAGCGTTGGATTGTTCACCCATGCAAGGGAACGTGAGCTGGGTTTAGACCGTCGTGAGACAGGTTAGTTTTACCCTACTAATGACAAAACGTTGTTGCGACAGCATTCCTGCGTAGTACGAGAGGAACCGCAGGTACGGACCAATGGCACAATACTTGTTCGAGCGAACAGTGGTATGACGCTACGTCCGTTGGATTATGCCTGAACGCCTCTAAGGTCGTATCCGTGCTGGACTGCAATGATAAATAAGGGGCAATTTGCATTGTATGGCTTCTAAACCATTTAAAGTTTATAATTTACTTTATAAACGACAATGGATGTGATGCCAATGTAATTTGTAACATAGTAAATTGGGAGGATCTTCGATCACCTGATGCCGCGCTAGTTACATATAAAAGCATTATTTAATACAATGACAAAGCCTAGAATCAATTGTAAACGACTTTTGTAACAGGCAAGGTGTTGTAAGTGGTTGAGCAGCTGCCATACTGCGATCCACTGAAGCTTATCCTTTGCTTGATGATTCGATAATAAACATAATGGTTAATTGTAATTGTGTTTATTTTTTTGGCTTTTTTAAGTCAATATACTATATATATTTGTAAATATATATAAACCTGGGTAGCCAAAATGTATCGTCATCTTATTAGTGACGCGAATAAATAAGTTTTTCGATGTCTACATATACATATGTTAATCTTAAGGTAGCCAACTAAATCGTCATCCTATTAGTGACGTGTATACAAATATTCAAAGTCCGAACATGCAAGTAAAAGACATATACAAGTATATGTTCCTTTTAAGGTAGCCAACTGAATCGTCATCTTATTAGTGACGTGTATAAAAATATTCAAAGTCCGAACATGCAAGTAAGAGACATATGGAAGTATATATTTCTCTTTCTGTAGCCAACTGAATCGTCATCCTATTAGTGACGTGTATACAAATATTCAAAGTCCGAACATGCAAGTAAAATACATATACTAGTATATGTTCCTTTTAAGGTAGCCAACTGAATCGTCATCCTATTAGTGACGTGTATAAAAATATTTAAACTCCGAACATGCAAATAAGAGACATATGCAAATATATATATGTTCCTCTTAAGGTAGCTAACTGAATCGTCATCTTATTAGTGACGTGTATAAAAATATTCAAAGTCCGAACATGCAAGTAAGAGACATATGGAAGTATATGTTCCTTTTAAGGTAGCCAACTGAATCGTCATCCTATTAGTGACGTGTATAAAAATATTCAAAGTCCGAACATGCAAGTAAGAGACATATGCAAATATATGTTCCTCTTAAGGTAGCCAACTGAATCGTCATCCTATTAGTGACGTGTATAAAAATATTTAAACTCCGAACATGCAAATAAGAGACATATGCAAATATATATATGTTCCTCTTAAGGTAACCAACTGAATCGTCATCTTATTAGTGACGTGTATAAAAATATTCAAAGTCCGAACATGCAAGTAAGAGACATATGGAAGTATATATTTCTCTTTTGGTAGCCAACTGAATCGTCATCCTATTAGTGACGTGTATACAAATATTTAAACTCCGATCATGCAAGTAAGAGACATGTGCAAATATATGTTCCTCTTAAGGAGGTGGGTAGCCAACTGAATAAGTCATCCTCTTTTAGTGACATATATAAAAATATTCGAAGTCAGAAAATGAGTTATATGGATGTGAAAAAATAATGAGGTTTATGGATATGAAAAAATATTGAATTAAATGGATATTGAAAAAATAATAAGTTCTAGTATGGATATGGAAAAAAATTAGTTATATGGATATGGCAAAAATAATATGTTCTAGTATGGATATGGAAAAAAATGAGCTATATGGATATGGGAAATAATGAATTATTTGTATATGGGAAAAATAATAAGTTCTAGTATGGATATGAAAAATAATTAGTTATATGGATATGGCAAAAATAATAAGTTCCAGTATGGATATGGAAAAAAATGAGCTATATGGATATGGGAAATAATGAATTATTTGTATATGGGAAAAATAATAAGTTCTAGTATGGATATGGAAAATAATTAGTTATATGGATATGGCAAAAATAATAAGTTCTAGTATGGATATGGAAAAAAATGAGCTATATGGATATGGGAAATAATGAATTATTTGTATATGGGAAAAATAATAAGTTCTAGTATGGATATGGAAAAAAATTAGTTATATGGATATGGCAAAAATAATAAGTTCTAGTATGGATATGGAAAAAAATGAGCTATATGGATATGGGAAATAATGAATTATTTGTATATGGGAAAAATAATAAGTTCTAGTATGGATATGGGAAATAATTAGTTATATGGATATGGCAAAAATAATAAGTTCTAGTATGGATATGGAAAAAAATGAGCTATATGGATATGGGAAATAATGAATTATTTGTATATGGGAAAAATAATAAGTTCTAGTATGGCTATGAAAAATAATTAGTTATATGGATATGGCAAAAATAATAAGTTCTAGTATGGATATGGAAAAAAATTAGCTATAGGGATATGGGAAATAATGAATTATTTGTATATGGGAAAAATAATAAGTTCTAGTATGGATATGGAAAAAAATTAGTTATATGGATATGGCAAAAATAATATGTTCTAGTATGGATATGGAAAAAAATGAGCTATATGGATATGGGAAATAATGAATTATTTGTATATGGGAAAAATAATAAGTTCTAGTATGGATATGAAAAATAATTAGTTATATGGATATGGCAAAAATAATAAGTCCCAGTATGGATATGGAAAAAAATTAGCTATAGGGATATGGGAAATAATGAATTATTTGTATATGGGAAAAATAATAAGTTCTAGTATGGATATGGAAAAAAATTAGTTATATGGATATGGCAAAAATAATAAGTTCTAGTATGGATATGGAAAAAAATTAGCTATATGGATATGGGAAATAATGAATTATTTGTATATGGGAAAAATAATAAGTTCTAGTATGGATATGGAAAAAAATTAGGTTTATGGATATGGCAAAAATAATAAGTTCTAGTATGGATATGGAAAAAAATGAGCTATATGGATATGGGAAATAATGAATTATTTGTATATGGGAAAAATAATAAGTTCTAGTATGGATATGGGAAATAATTAGTTATATGGATATGGCAAAAATAATAAGTTCTAGTATGGATATGGAAAAAAATGAGCTATATGGATATGGGAAATAATGAATTATTTGTATATGGGAAAAATAATAAGTTCTAGTATGGATATGGAAAATAATTAGTTATATGGATATGGCAAAAATAATAAGTTCTAGTATGGATATGGAAAAAAATTAGCTATATGGATATGGGAAATAATGAATTATTTGTATATGGGAAAAATAATAAGTTCTAGTATGGATATGGAAAAAAATTAGTTATATGGATATGGCAAAAATAATATGTTCTAGTATGGATATGGAAAAAAATGAGCTATATGGATATGGGAAATAATGAATTATTTGTATATGGGAAAAATAATAAGTTCTAGTATGGATATGGAAAATAATTAGTTATATGGATATGGCAAAAAAAAATAAGTTCTAGTATGGATATGGAAAAAAATGAGCTATATGGATATGGGAAATAATGAATTATTTGTATATGGGAAAAATAATAAGTTCTAGTATGGCTATGAAAAATAATTAGTTATATGGATATGGCAAAAATAATAAGTTCTAGTATGGATATGGAAAAAAATTAGCTATATGGATATGGGAAATAATGAATTATTTGTATATGGGAAAAATAATAAGTTCTAGTATGGATATGGGAAAAAAAAACTTCTAGTATGGATATGGAAAAATAATAAGTTCTAGTATGTGGATATGGAAAAAAATGAGTTATATAGTTATAGATTTGGGAAAAAAATTATTTATATTGAAATAGAACAAAAAATGGGTTATACGTATATGTTGGTATCAGTACGAAATATGCCCGGTTTTCGTCCGTCGAGGCCTCAGTACGAAAAATACCCGATTTTGAGACGTCGTGGCCAAAAACATATATAGGGAGGTAGTGCTCGCCGACCGGTCGCATTGTTCAAAATTTATGTTATGCATATTATTTTGGCAATGCTATAAGGAAATGATATCTTATGCATATAATTAAATTATAACGATATGGAAAAACCATTTTGTATGTATAAAGAAAAAAAAAATGTATAATAAAATAATCAATAACATACAAATATAGCGAATTGTATGGATATGCCGTATACATAATATGGATATGGCAGATACATTAAATGGATATGACCAAAAAATAATTTATATGGATATGGCAAATATAGAAATTACTTGAATATGGGAAAAAAAGAGAGTTATATTGATATGGAAGAAAAAATGAGTCATATAGGTATGTTGGCATCAGTACGAAATATGCCCGATTTACATCCACCTTGGCCTCAGTACGAAAAATACCCGACTTTGAGACGTCGTGGCCAAAAACATATATAGGGAGGTAGTGCTCGCCGACCGGTCGCATTGTTCAAAATTTATGTTATGCATATTATTTTGGCAATGCTATAAGGAAATGATATCTTATGCATATAATTAAATTATAACGATATGGAAAAACCATTTTGTATGTATAAAGAAAAAAAATGTATAATAAAATATTCAATAACATACAAATATAGCGAATTGTATGGATATGCCGTATACATAATATGGATATGGCAGATACATTATATGGATATGACCAAAAAATAATTCATATAGATATGGCAAATGAAGAAATATTATAGTATGGCAGAAAAAATTGGTTATATCAATATGACTGAAAAATAATTTATATAATAAAGTGAATATCTATAGTTGGGTGGCAAACAGAATGAAATATGCCCGATATTTAGACGTCGTGGCCAAAAACTACTATAGGGTGAAGTGCTTGTCTGTTGATCTATATATACGTATCATATTTTATATGCGTACATTGTTATTATAGATAGTGAATTTCTATTGTTTGGGTGGCAAATAGAATTAAATACGTCCGTTTTTTAGACGTCGTGGCCAAAAACTACTATAGGATGGTCAGTGGTTGTCCATCAAGTATTGAACAAACCTTATGTATATCATATGCTGTTGTCAATAGAAAATATTTTTTAATAAACAAAATAAAGATGGTATCTGTAGTTGTCCATCTACTATTGAACAAAATATATAATAAAATATATCATATACTTTTGTTATCAATAGAACAACATATAATTAAAACCAAAATATTATCCGTATAAATTTGTTTCTTTAATGAAATTTTTGAGACTTGGCTACGCGGTTAATATTATAAACCCATGATAATAAGGTGAAACAGAGGCCAAGTTTCTATTATATATAGAATAACAAATTGTTTCCGACTTTTATCGTTAATCTTTGGTGCCAGGTATATATGATAATTTATTTATATTAAATTATTTCATTTCCTGGCGTTTGGACACGGAATATCGCTTGTCGGTACAATGTGTTTACAAAAAGCATTATAATAAAATATAATTGCAATATTAGTGATCAATATAATTTCATATGCGCTCGGTTTTATATTATATATTACCAGAGAGTTATATGGAAAAGATAAATTTTAAATTTATCATCAAAATGCAAATGATTTAACTCAATATTTATATTGGTTAATCAAAAATTGTACATGTGTGGATACAATAATTATGTATGTTGAACAAAAATGATATTTTAGAATGAAATATATGTATATATAATATAATGAAAACTTATAGAAAGAAAAATATATATTGAAAATTGTGTTATAGAAAAAAAATTCAATTTTTTTTTCTCTTAACATCAATTATAAACTTGTTATATTAGTGGCGAAACAAGTAAATATTAAAAAACGGATAACGAGTGCTATATAAAAATGGCCGTATTCGAATTAAAATAGAATTATTTCACAAAGCAAAAGTAAAATATTGAATTAAAATCAATATTGAAGAAAAACCCGAACATATATGTATACGGAAATAAAATCTATTATATTTATATTACTAATTTCTATTCAAAAAATATGAATGAAATATGAACGAAAAACATTATTCTGGTTGATCCTGCCAGTAGTTATATGCTTGTCTCAAAGATTAAGCCATGCATGTCTAAGTACACACGAATTAAAAGTGAAACCGCAAAAGGCTCATTATATCAGTTATGGTTCCTTAGATCGTTAACAGTTACTTGGATAACTGTGGTAATTCTAGAGCTAATACATGCAATTAAAACATGAACCTTATGGGACATGTGCTTTTATTAGGCTAAAACCAAGCGATCGCAAGATCGTTATATTGGTTGAACTCTAGATAACATGCAGATCGTATGGTCTTGTACCGACGACAGATCTTTCAAATGTCTGCCCTATCAACTTTTGATGGTAGTATCTAGGACTACCATGGTTGCAACGGGTAACGGGGAATCAGGGTTCGATTCCGGAGAGGGAGCCTGAGAAACGGCTACCACATCTAAGGAAGGCAGCAGGCGCGTAAATTACCCACTCCCAGCTCGGGGAGGTAGTGACGAAAAATAACAATACAGGACTCATATCCGAGGCCCTGTAATTGGAATGAGTACACTTTAAATCCTTTAACAAGGACCAATTGGAGGGCAAGTCTGGTGCCAGCAGCCGCGGTAATTCCAGCTCCAATAGCGTATATTAAAGTTGTTGCGGTTAAAACGTTCGTAGTTGAACTTGTGCTTCATACGGGTAGTACAACTTACAATTGTGGTTAGTACTATACCTTTATGTATGTAAGCGTATTACCGGTGGAGTTCTTATATGTGTTTAAATACTTGTATTTTTTCATATGTTCCTCCTATTTAAAAACCTGCATTAGTGCTCTTAAACGAGTGTTATTGTGGGCCGGTACAATTACTTTGAACAAATTAGAGTGCTTAAAGCAGGCTTCAAATGCCTGAATATTCTGTGCATGGGATAATGAAATAAGACCTCTGTTCTGCTTTCATTGGTTTTCAGATCAAGAGGTAATGATTAATAGAAGCAGTTTGGGGGCATTAGTATTACGACGCGAGAGGTGAAATTCTTGGACCGTCGTAAGACTAACTTAAGCGAAAGCATTTGCCAAAGATGTTTTCATTAATCAAGAACGAAAGTTAGAGGTTCGAAGGCGATCAGATACCGCCCTAGTTCTAACCATAAACGATGCCAGCTAGCAATTGGGTGTAGCTACTTTTATGGCTCTCTCAGTCGCTTCCCGGGAAACCAAAGCTTTTGGGCTCCGGGGGAAGTATGGTTGCAAAGCTGAAACTTAAAGGAATTGACGGAAGGGCACCACCAGGAGTGGAGCCTGCGGCTTAATTTGACTCAACACGGGAAAACTTACCAGGTCCGAACATAAGTGTGTAAGACAGATTGATAGCTCTTTCTCGAATCTATGGGTGGTGGTGCATGGCCGTTCTTAGTTCGTGGAGTGATTTGTCTGGTTAATTCCGATAACGAACGAGACTCAAATATATTAAATAGATATCTTCAGGATTATGGTGTTGAAGCTTATATAGCCTTCATTCATGGTGGCAGTAAAATGTTTATTGTGTTTGAATGTGTTTATATAAGTGGAGCCGTACCTGTTGGTTTGTCCCATTATAAGGACACTAGCTTCTTAAATGGACAAATTGCGTCTAGCAATAATGAGATTGAGCAATAACAGGTCTGTGATGCCCTTAGATGTCCTGGGCTGCACGCGCGCTACAATGAAAGTATCAACGTGTATTTCCTAGACCGAGAGGTCCGGGTAAACCGCTGAACCACTTTCATGCTTGGGATTGTGAACTGAAACTGTTCACATGAACTTGGAATTCCCAGTAAGTGTGAGTCATTAACTCGCATTGATTACGTCCCTGCCCTTTGTACACACCGCCCGTCGCTACTACCGATTGAATTATTTAGTGAGGTCTCCGGACGTGATCACTGTGACGCCTTGTGTGTTACGGTTGTTTCGCAAAAGTTGACCGAACTTGATTATTTAGAGGAAGTAAAAGTCGTAACAAGGTTTCCGTAGGTGAACCTGCGGAAGGATCATTATTGTATAATATCCTTACCGTTAATAAAAATTTGTTAATACAAATTTAATACAAAAATTACCAATATTATTTTTATATTATATATAATAATTATAATAAATAATTATACCGAAAATATGATCTTAAAAGGTCAAATAAATTTCGAACAAGCAAATCGAAATATTGTAATAATATATTATTATTACATATAAATCAAATAAAATGAACAAACCTAGAAACAAACACAAACTTAAAATTCGAACAAGCAAATCGAATTATTAATATAATAAAATATATTTTATATATTTATTATATACTTTTGTGTGTATATGGACCATAATATACACGCGTTGCGAGATGTATTGGCCATCTAATTTGATGATGATCATACATTGGATAATGCAACAACCTAAAATATACAATGTTGTACCTGGCTTCAGGTTAATGTTTTATATAAAATTATCAATATATATTAATAAACAAATGCCATTACAAATAGTACTTTGATATATATTGTTTATATAAAACTAAGACATTTCGCAGCATTTATTTTAGGTATATAAATACATTTATTGAAGGAATTGATATATGCCAGTAAAATGGTGTATTTTTAATTTCTTTCAATAAAAACATATTTGACCAAATTTAAAACCAATATTATAAAACTCTAAGCGGTGGATCACTCGGCTCATGGGTCGATGAAGAACGCAGCAAACTGTGCGTCATCGTGTGAACTGCAGGACACATGAACATCGACATTTTGAACGCATATCGCAGTCCATGCTGTTATGTACTTTAATTAATTTTATAGTGCTGCTTGGACTACATATGGTTGAGGGTTGTAAGACTATGCTAATTAAGTTGTTTATATAAATTTTATAATAAAATTTTATAAGCATATGGTATATTATTGGATAATAATAATTTAATTATTTTATTCATAATATTAACAAATATATGAAAAACATTATCTCACAATAGTAATTCAACTTTGAGAAAAACGAAGAGAAATATTTTCTTTTTCAATCAAATAATACTGAGAAATGTCTAGCATAAAATATTATCTAGAATTGTCTCTTATTAATGATTTGAAATATGAAAAACGTTGACAATATTATTATTCTTCGTTAATTCGTTACAAATAAATGCCATAAATATATATACGGAAGCTTTTAAACGAATTTAATAAAATGTTTTATCATTATATCTAAAGAATTAATTGCAAATAAAAGTTATATACAACCTCAACTCATATGGGACTACCCCCTGAATTTAAGCATATTAATTAGGGGAGGAAAAGAAACTAACAAGGATTTTCTTAGTAGCGGCGAGCGAAAAGAAATCAGTTCAGCACTAAGTCACTTTGTCTATATGGCAAATGTGAGATGCAGTGTATGGAGCGTCAATATTCTAGTATGAGAAATTAACGATTTAAGTCCTTCTTAAATGAGGCCATTTACCCATAGAGGGTGCCAGGCCCGTATAACGTTAATGATTACTAGATGATGTTTCCAAAGAGTCGTGTTGCTTGATAGTGCAGCACTAAGTGGGTGGTAAACTCCATCTAAAACTAAATATAACCATGAGACCGATAGTAAACAAGTACCGTGAGGGAAAGTTGAAAAGAACTCTGAATAGAGAGTTAAACAGTACGTGAAACTGCTTAGAGGTTAAGCCCGATGAACCTGAATATCCGTTATGGAAAATTCATCATTAGAATTTTAATATTTAAACAATATTATGATAATAGTGTGCATTTTTTCCATATAAGGACATTGTAATCTATTAGCATACCAAATTTATCATAAAATATAACTTATAGTTTATTCAAATTAAATTGCTTGCATTTTAACACAGAATAAATGTTATTAATTTGATAAAGTGCTGATAGATTTATATGAATACAGTGCGTTAATTTTTCGGAATTATATAATGGCATGATTATCATTGATTTTTGTGTTTATTATATGCACTTGTAGGATTAACAATGCGAAAGATTCAGGATACCTTCGGGACCCGTCTTGAAACACGGACCAAGGAGTCTAACATATGTGCAAGTTATTGGGATATAAACCTAATAGCGTAATTAACTTGACTAATAATGGGATTAGTTTTTTAACTATTTATAGCTAATTAACACAATCCCGGGGCGTTCTATATAGTTATGTATAATGATATTTATATTATTTATGCCTCTAACTGGAACGTACCTTGAGCATATATGCTGTGACCCGAAAGATGGTGAACTATACTTGATCAGGTTGAAGTCAGGGGAAACCCTGATGGAAGACCGAAACAGTTCTGACGTGCAAATCGATTGTCAGAATTGAGTATAGGGGCGAAAGACCAATCGAACCATCTAGTAGCTGGTTCCTTCCGAAGTTTCCCTCAGGATAGCTGGTGCATTTTAATATTATATAAAATAATCTTATCTGGTAAAGCGAATGATTAGAGGCCTTAGGGTCGAAACGATCTTAACCTATTCTCAAACTTTAAATGGGTAAGAACCTTAACTTTCTTGATATGAAGTTTAAGGTTATGATATAATGTGCCCAGTGGGCCACTTTTGGTAAGCAGAACTGGCGCTGTGGGATGAACCAAACGTAATGTTACGGTGCCCAAATTAACAACTCATGCAGATACCATGAAAGGCGTTGGTTGCTTAAAACAGCAGGACGGTGATCATGGAAGTCGAAATCCGCTAAGGAGTGTGTAACAACTCACCTGCCGAAGCAACTAGCCCTTAAAATGGATGGCGCTTAAGTTGTATACCTATACATTACCGCTAAAGTAGATGATTTATATTACTTGTGATATAAATTTTGAAACTTTAGTGAGTAGGAAGGTACAATGGTATGCGTAGAAGTGTTTGGCGTAAGCCTGCATGGAGCTGCCATTGGTACAGATCTTGGTGGTAGTAGCAAATAATCGAATGAGACCTTGGAGGACTGAAGTGGAGAAGGGTTTCGTGTGAACAGTGGTTGATCACGAGTTAGTCGGTCCTAAGTTCAAGGCGAAAGCCGAAAATTTTCAAGTAAAACCAAAAACGCCATATATACAAATCTAGCTAATATAATATACTTGAATAATTTTGAACGAAAGGGAATACGGTTCCAATTCCGTAACCTGTTGAGTATCCGTTTGTTATTAAATATGGGCCTCGTGCTCATCCTGGCAACAGGAACGACCATAAAGAAGCCGTCGAGAGATATCGGAAGAGTTTTCTTTTCTGTTTTATAGCCGTACTACCATGGAAGTCTTTCGCAGAGAGATATGGTAGATGGGCTAGAAGAGCATGACATATACTGTTGTGTCGATATTTTCTCCTCGGACCTTGAAAATTTATGGTGGGGACACGCAAACTTCTCAACAGGCCGTACCAATATCCGCAGCTGGTCTCCAAGGTGAAGAGTCTCTAGTCGATAGAATAATGTAGGTAAGGGAAGTCGGCAAATTAGATCCGTAACTTCGGGATAAGGATTGGCTCTGAAGATTGAGATAGTCGGGCTTGATTGGGAAACAATAACATGGTTTATGTGCTCGTTCTGGGTAAATAGAGTTTCTAGCATTTATGTTAGTTTCTTGTTCCCCGGATAGTTTAGTTACGTAGCCAATTGTGGAACTTTCTTGCTAAAATTTTTAAGAATACTAATTGGGTCAAACCAATTAGTTCTTATTAATTATAACGATTATCAATTAACAATCAATTCAGAACTGGCACGGACTTGGGGAATCCGACTGTCTAATTAAAACAAAGCATTGTGATGGCCCTAGCGGGTGTTGACACAATGTGATTTCTGCCCAGTGCTCTGAATGTCAAAGTGAAGAAATTCAAGTAAGCGCGGGTCAACGGCGGGAGTAACTATGACTCTCTTAAGGTAGCCAAATGCCTCGTCATCTAATTAGTGACGCGCATGAATGGATTAACGAGATTCCTACTGTCCCTATCTACTATCTAGCGAAACCACAGCCAAGGGAACGGGCTTGGAATAATTAGCGGGGAAAGAAGACCCTTTTGAGCTTGACTCTAATCTGGCAGTGTAAGGAGACATAAGAGGTGTAGAATAAGTGGGAGATATTAGACTTCGGTTTGGTATCGTCAATGAAATACCACTACTCTTATTGTTTCCTTACTTACTTGATTAAATGGAACGTGTATCATTTCCTAGCCATTATACGGATATATTTATTATATCTTATGGTATTGGGTTTTGATGCAAGCTTCTTGATCAAAGTATCACGAGTTTGTTATATAATCGCAAACAAATTCTTTAATAAAACGGTGCATTTATGTATTTTTGATTTGAAAATTTGGTATAACTCCAATTACTCAGGTATGATCCAATTCAAGGACATTGCCAGGTAGGGAGTTTGACTGGGGCGGTACATCTCTCAAATAATAACGGAGGTGTCCCAAGGCCAGCTCAGTGCGGACAGAAACCACACATAGAGCAAAAGGGCAAATGCTGACTTGATCTCGGTGTTCAGTACACACAGGGACAGCAAAAGCTCGGCCTATCGATCCTTTTGGTTTAAAGAGTTTTTAACAAGAGGTGTCAGAAAAGTTACCATAGGGATAACTGGCTTGTGGCGGCCAAGCGTTCATAGCGACGTCGCTTTTTGATCCTTCGATGTCGGCTCTTCCTATCATTGTGAAGCAAAATTCACCAAGCGTTGGATTGTTCACCCATGCAAGGGAACGTGAGCTGGGTTTAGACCGTCGTGAGACAGGTTAGTTTTACCCTACTAATGACAAAACGTTGTTGCGACAGCATTCCTGCGTAGTACGAGAGGAACCGCAGGTACGGACCAATGGCACAATACTTGTTCGAGCGAACAGTGGTATGACGCTACGTCCGTTGGATTATGCCTGAACGCCTCTAAGGTCGTATCCGTGCTGGACTGCAATGATAAATAAGGGGCAATTTGCATTGTATGGCTTCTAAACCATTTAAAGTTTATAATTTACTTTATAAACGACAATGGATGTGATGCCAATGTAATTTGTAACATAGTAAATTGGGAGGATCTTCGATCACCTGATGCCGCGCTAGTTACATATAAAAGCATTATTTAATACAATGACAAAGCCTAGAATCAATTGTAAACGACTTTTGTAACAGGCAAGGTGTTGTAAGTGGTTGAGCAGCTGCCATACTGCGATCCACTGAAGCTTATCCTTTGCTTGATGATTCGATAATAAACATAATGGTTAATTGTAATTGTGTTTATTTTTTTGGCTTTTTTAAGTCAATATACTATATATATTTGTAAATATATATAAACCTGGGTAGCCAAAATGTATCGTCATCTTATTAGTGACGCGAATAAATAAGTTTTTCGATGTCTACATATACATATGTTAATCTTAAGGTAGCCAACTAAATCGTCATCCTATTAGTGACGTGTATACAAATATTCAAAGTCCGAACATGCAAGTAAAAGACATATACAAGTATATGTTCCTTTTAAGGTAGCCAACTGAATCGTCATCTTATTAGTGACGTGTATAAAAATATTCAAAGTCCGAACATGCAAGTAAGAGACATATGGAAGTATATATTTCTCTTTCTGTAGCCAACTGAATCGTCATCCTATTAGTGACGTGTATACAAATATTCAAAGTCCGAACATGCAAGTAAAATACATATACTAGTATATGTTCCTTTTAAGGTAGCCAACTGAATCGTCATCCTATTAGTGACGTGTATAAAAATATTTAAACTCCGAACATGCAAATAAGAGACATATGCAAATATATATATGTTCCTCTTAAGGTAGCTAACTGAATCGTCATCTTATTAGTGACGTGTATAAAAATATTCAAAGTCCGAACATGCAAGTAAGAGACATATGGAAGTATATGTTCCTTTTAAGGTAGCCAACTGAATCGTCATCCTATTAGTGACGTGTATAAAAATATTCAAAGTCCGAACATGCAAGTAAGAGACATATGCAAATATATGTTCCTCTTAAGGTAGCCAACTGAATCGTCATCCTATTAGTGACGTGTATAAAAATATTTAAACTCCGAACATGCAAATAAGAGACATATGCAAATATATATATGTTCCTCTTAAGGTAACCAACTGAATCGTCATCTTATTAGTGACGTGTATAAAAATATTCAAAGTCCGAACATGCAAGTAAGAGACATATGGAAGTATATATTTCTCTTTTGGTAGCCAACTGAATCGTCATCCTATTAGTGACGTGTATACAAATATTTAAACTCCGATCATGCAAGTAAGAGACATGTGCAAATATATGTTCCTCTTAAGGAGGTGGGTAGCCAACTGAATAAGTCATCCTCTTTTAGTGACATATATAAAAATATTCGAAGTCAGAAAATGAGTTATATGGATGTGAAAAAATAATGAGGTTTATGGATATGAAAAAATATTGAATTAAATGGATATTGAAAAAATAATAAGTTCTAGTATGGATATGGAAAAAAATTAGTTATATGGATATGGCAAAAATAATATGTTCTAGTATGGATATGGAAAAAAATGAGCTATATGGATATGGGAAATAATGAATTATTTGTATATGGGAAAAATAATAAGTTCTAGTATGGATATGAAAAATAATTAGTTATATGGATATGGCAAAAATAATAAGTTCCAGTATGGATATGGAAAAAAATGAGCTATATGGATATGGGAAATAATGAATTATTTGTATATGGGAAAAATAATAAGTTCTAGTATGGATATGGAAAATAATTAGTTATATGGATATGGCAAAAATAATAAGTTCTAGTATGGATATGGAAAAAAATGAGCTATATGGATATGGGAAATAATGAATTATTTGTATATGGGAAAAATAATAAGTTCTAGTATGGATATGGAAAAAAATTAGTTATATGGATATGGCAAAAATAATAAGTTCTAGTATGGATATGGAAAAAAATGAGCTATATGGATATGGGAAATAATGAATTATTTGTATATGGGAAAAATAATAAGTTCTAGTATGGATATGGGAAATAATTAGTTATATGGATATGGCAAAAATAATAAGTTCTAGTATGGATATGGAAAAAAATGAGCTATATGGATATGGGAAATAATGAATTATTTGTATATGGGAAAAATAATAAGTTCTAGTATGGATATGGAAAATAATTAGTTATATGGATATGGCAAAAATAATTAGTTCTAGTATGGATATGGAAAAAAATTAGCTATATGGATATGGGAAATAATGAATTATTTGTATATGGGAAAAATAATAAGTTCTAGTATGGATATGGGAAATAATTAGTTATATGGATATGGCAAAAATAATAAGTTCTAGTATGGATATGGAAAAAAATGAGCTATATGGATATGGGAAATAATGAATTATTTGTATATGGGAAAAATAATAAGTTCTAGTATGGATATGGAAAATAATTAGTTATATGGATATGGCAAAAATAATAAGTTCTAGTATGGATATGGAAAAAAATTAGCTATATGGATATGGGAAATAATGAATTATTTGTATATGGGAAAAATAATAAGTTCTAGTATGGATATGGAAAAAAATTAGTTATATGGATATGGCAAAAATAATATGTTCTAGTATGGATATGGAAAAAAATGAGCTATATGGATATGGGAAATAATGAATTATTTGTATATGGGAAAAATAATAAGTTCTAGTATGGATATGGAAAATAATTAGTTATATGGATATGGCAAAAAAAAATAAGTTCTAGTATGGATATGGAAAAAAATGAGCTATATGGATATGGGAAATAATGAATTATTTGTATATGGGAAAAATAATAAGTTCTAGTATGGCTATGAAAAATAATTAGTTATATGGATATGGCAAAAATAATAAGTTCTAGTATGGATATGGAAAAAAATTAGCTATATGGATATGGGAAATAATGAATTATTTGTATATGGGAAAAATAATAAGTTCTAGTATGGATATGGGAAAAAAAAACTTCTAGTATGGATATGGAAAAATAATAAGTTCTAGTATGTGGATATGGAAAAAAATGAGTTATATAGTTATAGATTTGGGAAAAAAATTATTTATATTGAAATAGAACAAAAAATGGGTTATACGTATATGTTGGTATCAGTACGAAATATGCCCGGTTTTCGTCCGTCGAGGCCTCAGTACGAAAAATACCCGATTTTGAGACGTCGTGGCCAAAAACATATATAGGGAGGTAGTGCTCGCCGACCGGTCGCATTGTTCAAAATTTATGTTATGCATATTATTTTGGCAATGCTATAAGGAAATGATATCTTATGCATATAATTAAATTATAACGATATGGAAAAACCATTTTGTATGTATAAAGAAAAAAAAAATGTATAATAAAATAATCAATAACATACAAATATAGCGAATTGTATGGATATGCCGTATACATAATATGGATATGGCAGATACATTAAATGGATATGACCAAAAAATAATTTATATGGATATGGCAAATATAGAAATTACTTGAATATGGGAAAAAAAGAGAGTTATATTGATATGGAAGAAAAAATGAGTCATATAGGTATGTTGGCATCAGTACGAAATATGCCCGATTTACATCCACCTTGGCCTCAGTACGAAAAATACCCGACTTTGAGACGTCGTGGCCAAAAACATATATAGGGAGGTAGTGCTCGCCGACCGGTCGCATTGTTCAAAATTTATGTTATGCATATTATTTTGGCAATGCTATAAGGAAATGATATCTTATGCATATAATTAAATTATAACGATATGGAAAAACCATTTTGTATGTATAAAGAAAAAAAATGTATAATAAAATATTCAATAACATACAAATATAGCGAATTGTATGGATATGCCGTATACATAATATGGATATGGCAGATACATTATATGGATATGACCAAAAAATAATTCATATAGATATGGCAAATGAAGAAATATTATAGTATGGCAGAAAAAATTGGTTATATCAATATGACTGAAAAATAATTTATATAATAAAGTGAATATCTATAGTTGGGTGGCAAACAGAATGAAATATGCCCGATATTTAGACGTCGTGGCCAAAAACTACTATAGGGTGAAGTGCTTGTCTGTTGATCTATATATACGTATCATATTTTATATGCGTACATTGTTATTATAGATAGTGAATTTCTATTGTTTGGGTGGCAAATAGAATTAAATACGTCCGTTTTTTAGACGTCGTGGCCAAAAACTACTATAGGATGGTCAGTGGTTGTCCATCAAGTATTGAACAAACCTTATGTATATCATATGCTGTTGTCAATAGAAAATATTTTTTAATAAACAAAATAAAGATGGTATCTGTAGTTGTCCATCTACTATTGAACAAAATATATAATAAAATATATCATATACTTTTGTTATCAATAGAACAACATATAATTAAAACCAAAATATTATCCGTATAAATTTGTTTCTTTAATGAAATTTTTGAGACTTGGCTACGCGGTTAATATTATAAACCCATGATAATAAGGTGAAACAGAGGCCAAGTTTCTATTATATATAGAATAACAAATTGTTTCCGACTTTTATCGTTAATCTTTGGTGCCAGGTATATATGATAATTTATTTATATTAAATTATTTCATTTCCTGGCGTTTGGACACGGAATATCGCTTGTCGGTACAATGTGTTTACAAAAAGCATTATAATAAAATATAATTGCAATATTAGTGATCAATATAATTTCATATGCGCTCGGTTTTATATTATATATTACCAGAGAGTTATATGGAAAAGATAAATTTTAAATTTATCATCAAAATGCAAATGATTTAACTCAATATTTATATTGGTTAATCAAAAATTGTACATGTGTGGATACAATAATTATGTATGTTGAACAAAAATGATATTTTAGAATGAAATATATGTATATATAATATAATGAAAACTTATAGAAAGAAAAATATATATTGAAAATTGTGTTATAGAAAAAAAATTCAATTTTTTTTTCTCTTAACATCAATTATAAACTTGTTATATTAGTGGCGAAACAAGTAAATATTAAAAAACGGATAACGAGTGCTATATAAAAATGGCCGTATTCGAATTAAAATAGAATTATTTCACAAAGCAAAAGTAAAATATTGAATTAAAATCAATATTGAAGAAAAACCCGAACATATATGTATACGGAAATAAAATCTATTATATTTATATTACTAATTTCTATTCAAAAAATATGAATGAAATATGAACGAAAAACATTATTCTGGTTGATCCTGCCAGTAGTTATATGCTTGTCTCAAAGATTAAGCCATGCATGTCTAAGTACACACGAATTAAAAGTGAAACCGCAAAAGGCTCATTATATCAGTTATGGTTCCTTAGATCGTTAACAGTTACTTGGATAACTGTGGTAATTCTAGAGCTAATACATGCAATTAAAACATGAACCTTATGGGACATGTGCTTTTATTAGGCTAAAACCAAGCGATCGCAAGATCGTTATATTGGTTGAACTCTAGATAACATGCAGATCGTATGGTCTTGTACCGACGACAGATCTTTCAAATGTCTGCCCTATCAACTTTTGATGGTAGTATCTAGGACTACCATGGTTGCAACGGGTAACGGGGAATCAGGGTTCGATTCCGGAGAGGGAGCCTGAGAAACGGCTACCACATCTAAGGAAGGCAGCAGGCGCGTAAATTACCCACTCCCAGCTCGGGGAGGTAGTGACGAAAAATAACAATACAGGACTCATATCCGAGGCCCTGTAATTGGAATGAGTACACTTTAAATCCTTTAACAAGGACCAATTGGAGGGCAAGTCTGGTGCCAGCAGCCGCGGTAATTCCAGCTCCAATAGCGTATATTAAAGTTGTTGCGGTTAAAACGTTCGTAGTTGAACTTGTGCTTCATACGGGTAGTACAACTTACAATTGTGGTTAGTACTATACCTTTATGTATGTAAGCGTATTACCGGTGGAGTTCTTATATGTGTTTAAATACTTGTATTTTTTCATATGTTCCTCCTATTTAAAAACCTGCATTAGTGCTCTTAAACGAGTGTTATTGTGGGCCGGTACAATTACTTTGAACAAATTAGAGTGCTTAAAGCAGGCTTCAAATGCCTGAATATTCTGTGCATGGGATAATGAAATAAGACCTCTGTTCTGCTTTCATTGGTTTTCAGATCAAGAGGTAATGATTAATAGAAGCAGTTTGGGGGCATTAGTATTACGACGCGAGAGGTGAAATTCTTGGACCGTCGTAAGACTAACTTAAGCGAAAGCATTTGCCAAAGATGTTTTCATTAATCAAGAACGAAAGTTAGAGGTTCGAAGGCGATCAGATACCGCCCTAGTTCTAACCATAAACGATGCCAGCTAGCAATTGGGTGTAGCTACTTTTATGGCTCTCTCAGTCGCTTCCCGGGAAACCAAAGCTTTTGGGCTCCGGGGGAAGTATGGTTGCAAAGCTGAAACTTAAAGGAATTGACGGAAGGGCACCACCAGGAGTGGAGCCTGCGGCTTAATTTGACTCAACACGGGAAAACTTACCAGGTCCGAACATAAGTGTGTAAGACAGATTGATAGCTCTTTCTCGAATCTATGGGTGGTGGTGCATGGCCGTTCTTAGTTCGTGGAGTGATTTGTCTGGTTAATTCCGATAACGAACGAGACTCAAATATATTAAATAGATATCTTCAGGATTATGGTGTTGAAGCTTATATAGCCTTCATTCATGGTGGCAGTAAAATGTTTATTGTGTTTGAATGTGTTTATATAAGTGGAGCCGTACCTGTTGGTTTGTCCCATTATAAGGACACTAGCTTCTTAAATGGACAAATTGCGTCTAGCAATAATGAGATTGAGCAATAACAGGTCTGTGATGCCCTTAGATGTCCTGGGCTGCACGCGCGCTACAATGAAAGTATCAACGTGTATTTCCTAGACCGAGAGGTCCGGGTAAACCGCTGAACCACTTTCATGCTTGGGATTGTGAACTGAAACTGTTCACATGAACTTGGAATTCCCAGTAAGTGTGAGTCATTAACTCGCATTGATTACGTCCCTGCCCTTTGTACACACCGCCCGTCGCTACTACCGATTGAATTATTTAGTGAGGTCTCCGGACGTGATCACTGTGACGCCTTGTGTGTTACGGTTGTTTCGCAAAAGTTGACCGAACTTGATTATTTAGAGGAAGTAAAAGTCGTAACAAGGTTTCCGTAGGTGAACCTGCGGAAGGATCATTATTGTATAATATCCTTACCGTTAATAAAAATTTGTTAATACAAATTTAATACAAAAATTACCAATATTATTTTTATATTATATATAATAATTATAATAAATAATTATACCGAAAATATGATCTTAAAAGGTCAAATAAATTTCGAACAAGCAAATCGAAATATTGTAATAATATATTATTATTACATATAAATCAAATAAAATGAACAAACCTAGAAACAAACACAAACTTAAAATTCGAACAAGCAAATCGAATTATTAATATAATAAAATATATTTTATATATTTATTATATACTTTTGTGTGTATATGGACCATAATATACACGCGTTGCGAGATGTATTGGCCATCTAATTTGATGATGATCATACATTGGATAATGCAACAACCTAAAATATACAATGTTGTACCTGGCTTCAGGTTAATGTTTTATATAAAATTATCAATATATATTAATAAACAAATGCCATTACAAATAGTACTTTGATATATATTGTTTATATAAAACTAAGACATTTCGCAGCATTTATTTTAGGTATATAAATACATTTATTGAAGGAATTGATATATGCCAGTAAAATGGTGTATTTTTAATTTCTTTCAATAAAAACATATTTGACCAAATTTAAAACCAATATTATAAAACTCTAAGCGGTGGATCACTCGGCTCATGGGTCGATGAAGAACGCAGCAAACTGTGCGTCATCGTGTGAACTGCAGGACACATGAACATCGACATTTTGAACGCATATCGCAGTCCATGCTGTTATGTACTTTAATTAATTTTATAGTGCTGCTTGGACTACATATGGTTGAGGGTTGTAAGACTATGCTAATTAAGTTGTTTATATAAATTTTATAATAAAATTTTATAAGCATATGGTATATTATTGGATAATAATAATTTAATTATTTTATTCATAATATTAACAAATATATGAAAAACATTATCTCACAATAGTAATTCAACTTTGAGAAAAACGAAGAGAAATATTTTCTTTTTCAATCAAATAATACTGAGAAATGTCTAGCATAAAATATTATCTAGAATTGTCTCTTATTAATGATTTGAAATATGAAAAACGTTGACAATATTATTATTCTTCGTTAATTCGTTACAAATAAATGCCATAAATATATATACGGAAGCTTTTAAACGAATTTAATAAAATGTTTTATCATTATATCTAAAGAATTAATTGCAAATAAAAGTTATATACAACCTCAACTCATATGGGACTACCCCCTGAATTTAAGCATATTAATTAGGGGAGGAAAAGAAACTAACAAGGATTTTCTTAGTAGCGGCGAGCGAAAAGAAATCAGTTCAGCACTAAGTCACTTTGTCTATATGGCAAATGTGAGATGCAGTGTATGGAGCGTCAATATTCTAGTATGAGAAATTAACGATTTAAGTCCTTCTTAAATGAGGCCATTTACCCATAGAGGGTGCCAGGCCCGTATAACGTTAATGATTACTAGATGATGTTTCCAAAGAGTCGTGTTGCTTGATAGTGCAGCACTAAGTGGGTGGTAAACTCCATCTAAAACTAAATATAACCATGAGACCGATAGTAAACAAGTACCGTGAGGGAAAGTTGAAAAGAACTCTGAATAGAGAGTTAAACAGTACGTGAAACTGCTTAGAGGTTAAGCCCGATGAACCTGAATATCCGTTATGGAAAATTCATCATTAGAATTTTAATATTTAAACAATATTATGATAATAGTGTGCATTTTTTCCATATAAGGACATTGTAATCTATTAGCATACCAAATTTATCATAAAATATAACTTATAGTTTATTCAAATTAAATTGCTTGCATTTTAACACAGAATAAATGTTATTAATTTGATAAAGTGCTGATAGATTTATATGAATACAGTGCGTTAATTTTTCGGAATTATATAATGGCATGATTATCATTGATTTTTGTGTTTATTATATGCACTTGTAGGATTAACAATGCGAAAGATTCAGGATACCTTCGGGACCCGTCTTGAAACACGGACCAAGGAGTCTAACATATGTGCAAGTTATTGGGATATAAACCTAATAGCGTAATTAACTTGACTAATAATGGGATTAGTTTTTTAACTATTTATAGCTAATTAACACAATCCCGGGGCGTTCTATATAGTTATGTATAATGATATTTATATTATTTATGCCTCTAACTGGAACGTACCTTGAGCATATATGCTGTGACCCGAAAGATGGTGAACTATACTTGATCAGGTTGAAGTCAGGGGAAACCCTGATGGAAGACCGAAACAGTTCTGACGTGCAAATCGATTGTCAGAATTGAGTATAGGGGCGAAAGACCAATCGAACCATCTAGTAGCTGGTTCCTTCCGAAGTTTCCCTCAGGATAGCTGGTGCATTTTAATATTATATAAAATAATCTTATCTGGTAAAGCGAATGATTAGAGGCCTTAGGGTCGAAACGATCTTAACCTATTCTCAAACTTTAAATGGGTAAGAACCTTAACTTTCTTGATATGAAGTTTAAGGTTATGATATAATGTGCCCAGTGGGCCACTTTTGGTAAGCAGAACTGGCGCTGTGGGATGAACCAAACGTAATGTTACGGTGCCCAAATTAACAACTCATGCAGATACCATGAAAGGCGTTGGTTGCTTAAAACAGCAGGACGGTGATCATGGAAGTCGAAATCCGCTAAGGAGTGTGTAACAACTCACCTGCCGAAGCAACTAGCCCTTAAAATGGATGGCGCTTAAGTTGTATACCTATACATTACCGCTAAAGTAGATGATTTATATTACTTGTGATATAAATTTTGAAACTTTAGTGAGTAGGAAGGTACAATGGTATGCGTAGAAGTGTTTGGCGTAAGCCTGCATGGAGCTGCCATTGGTACAGATCTTGGTGGTAGTAGCAAATAATCGAATGAGACCTTGGAGGACTGAAGTGGAGAAGGGTTTCGTGTGAACAGTGGTTGATCACGAGTTAGTCGGTCCTAAGTTCAAGGCGAAAGCCGAAAATTTTCAAGTAAAACCAAAAACGCCATATATACAAATCTAGCTAATATAATATACTTGAATAATTTTGAACGAAAGGGAATACGGTTCCAATTCCGTAACCTGTTGAGTATCCGTTTGTTATTAAATATGGGCCTCGTGCTCATCCTGGCAACAGGAACGACCATAAAGAAGCCGTCGAGAGATATCGGAAGAGTTTTCTTTTCTGTTTTATAGCCGTACTACCATGGAAGTCTTTCGCAGAGAGATATGGTAGATGGGCTAGAAGAGCATGACATATACTGTTGTGTCGATATTTTCTCCTCGGACCTTGAAAATTTATGGTGGGGACACGCAAACTTCTCAACAGGCCGTACCAATATCCGCAGCTGGTCTCCAAGGTGAAGAGTCTCTAGTCGATAGAATAATGTAGGTAAGGGAAGTCGGCAAATTAGATCCGTAACTTCGGGATAAGGATTGGCTCTGAAGATTGAGATAGTCGGGCTTGATTGGGAAACAATAACATGGTTTATGTGCTCGTTCTGGGTAAATAGAGTTTCTAGCATTTATGTTAGTTTCTTGTTCCCCGGATAGTTTAGTTACGTAGCCAATTGTGGAACTTTCTTGCTAAAATTTTTAAGAATACTAATTGGGTCAAACCAATTAGTTCTTATTAATTATAACGATTATCAATTAACAATCAATTCAGAACTGGCACGGACTTGGGGAATCCGACTGTCTAATTAAAACAAAGCATTGTGATGGCCCTAGCGGGTGTTGACACAATGTGATTTCTGCCCAGTGCTCTGAATGTCAAAGTGAAGAAATTCAAGTAAGCGCGGGTCAACGGCGGGAGTAACTATGACTCTCTTAAGGTAGCCAAATGCCTCGTCATCTAATTAGTGACGCGCATGAATGGATTAACGAGATTCCTACTGTCCCTATCTACTATCTAGCGAAACCACAGCCAAGGGAACGGGCTTGGAATAATTAGCGGGGAAAGAAGACCCTTTTGAGCTTGACTCTAATCTGGCAGTGTAAGGAGACATAAGAGGTGTAGAATAAGTGGGAGATATTAGACTTCGGTTTGGTATCGTCAATGAAATACCACTACTCTTATTGTTTCCTTACTTACTTGATTAAATGGAACGTGTATCATTTCCTAGCCATTATACGGATATATTTATTATATCTTATGGTATTGGGTTTTGATGCAAGCTTCTTGATCAAAGTATCACGAGTTTGTTATATAATCGCAAACAAATTCTTTAATAAAACGGTGCATTTATGTATTTTTGATTTGAAAATTTGGTATAACTCCAATTACTCAGGTATGATCCAATTCAAGGACATTGCCAGGTAGGGAGTTTGACTGGGGCGGTACATCTCTCAAATAATAACGGAGGTGTCCCAAGGCCAGCTCAGTGCGGACAGAAACCACACATAGAGCAAAAGGGCAAATGCTGACTTGATCTCGGTGTTCAGTACACACAGGGACAGCAAAAGCTCGGCCTATCGATCCTTTTGGTTTAAAGAGTTTTTAACAAGAGGTGTCAGAAAAGTTACCATAGGGATAACTGGCTTGTGGCGGCCAAGCGTTCATAGCGACGTCGCTTTTTGATCCTTCGATGTCGGCTCTTCCTATCATTGTGAAGCAAAATTCACCAAGCGTTGGATTGTTCACCCATGCAAGGGAACGTGAGCTGGGTTTAGACCGTCGTGAGACAGGTTAGTTTTACCCTACTAATGACAAAACGTTGTTGCGACAGCATTCCTGCGTAGTACGAGAGGAACCGCAGGTACGGACCAATGGCACAATACTTGTTCGAGCGAACAGTGGTATGACGCTACGTCCGTTGGATTATGCCTGAACGCCTCTAAGGTCGTATCCGTGCTGGACTGCAATGATAAATAAGGGGCAATTTGCATTGTATGGCTTCTAAACCATTTAAAGTTTATAATTTACTTTATAAACGACAATGGATGTGATGCCAATGTAATTTGTAACATAGTAAATTGGGAGGATCTTCGATCACCTGATGCCGCGCTAGTTACATATAAAAGCATTATTTAATACAATGACAAAGCCTAGAATCAATTGTAAACGACTTTTGTAACAGGCAAGGTGTTGTAAGTGGTTGAGCAGCTGCCATACTGCGATCCACTGAAGCTTATCCTTTGCTTGATGATTCGATAATAAACATAATGGTTAATTGTAATTGTGTTTATTTTTTTGGCTTTTTTAAGTCAATATACTATATATATTTGTAAATATATATAAACCTGGGTAGCCAAAATGTATCGTCATCTTATTAGTGACGCGAATAAATAAGTTTTTCGATGTCTACATATACATATGTTAATCTTAAGGTAGCCAACTAAATCGTCATCCTATTAGTGACGTGTATACAAATATTCAAAGTCCGAACATGCAAGTAAAAGACATATACAAGTATATGTTCCTTTTAAGGTAGCCAACTGAATCGTCATCTTATTAGTGACGTGTATAAAAATATTCAAAGTCCGAACATGCAAGTAAGAGACATATGGAAGTATATATTTCTCTTTCTGTAGCCAACTGAATCGTCATCCTATTAGTGACGTGTATACAAATATTCAAAGTCCGAACATGCAAGTAAAATACATATACTAGTATATGTTCCTTTTAAGGTAGCCAACTGAATCGTCATCCTATTAGTGACGTGTATAAAAATATTTAAACTCCGAACATGCAAATAAGAGACATATGCAAATATATATATGTTCCTCTTAAGGTAGCTAACTGAATCGTCATCTTATTAGTGACGTGTATAAAAATATTCAAAGTCCGAACATGCAAGTAAGAGACATATGGAAGTATATGTTCCTTTTAAGGTAGCCAACTGAATCGTCATCCTATTAGTGACGTGTATAAAAATATTCAAAGTCCGAACATGCAAGTAAGAGACATATGCAAATATATGTTCCTCTTAAGGTAGCCAACTGAATCGTCATCCTATTAGTGACGTGTATAAAAATATTTAAACTCCGAACATGCAAATAAGAGACATATGCAAATATATATATGTTCCTCTTAAGGTAACCAACTGAATCGTCATCTTATTAGTGACGTGTATAAAAATATTCAAAGTCCGAACATGCAAGTAAGAGACATATGGAAGTATATATTTCTCTTTTGGTAGCCAACTGAATCGTCATCCTATTAGTGACGTGTATACAAATATTTAAACTCCGATCATGCAAGTAAGAGACATGTGCAAATATATGTTCCTCTTAAGGAGGTGGGTAGCCAACTGAATAAGTCATCCTCTTTTAGTGACATATATAAAAATATTCGAAGTCAGAAAATGAGTTATATGGATGTGAAAAAATAATGAGGTTTATGGATATGAAAAAATATTGAATTAAATGGATATTGAAAAAATAATAAGTTCTAGTATGGATATGGAAAAAAATTAGTTATATGGATATGGCAAAAATAATATGTTCTAGTATGGATATGGAAAAAAATGAGCTATATGGATATGGGAAATAATGAATTATTTGTATATGGGAAAAATAATAAGTTCTAGTATGGATATGAAAAATAATTAGTTATATGGATATGGCAAAAATAATAAGTTCCAGTATGGATATGGAAAAAAATGAGCTATATGGATATGGGAAATAATGAATTATTTGTATATGGGAAAAATAATAAGTTCTAGTATGGATATGGAAAATAATTAGTTATATGGATATGGCAAAAATAATAAGTTCTAGTATGGATATGGAAAAAAATGAGCTATATGGATATGGGAAATAATGAATTATTTGTATATGGGAAAAATAATAAGTTCTAGTATGGATATGGAAAAAAATTAGTTATATGGATATGGCAAAAATAATAAGTTCTAGTATGGATATGGAAAAAAATGAGCTATATGGATATGGGAAATAATGAATTATTTGTATATGGGAAAAATAATAAGTTCTAGTATGGATATGGAAAATAATTAGTTATATGGATATGGCAAAAATAATTAGTTCTAGTATGGATATGGAAAAAAATTAGCTATATGGATATGGGAAATAATGAATTATTTGTATATGGGAAAAATAATAAGTTCTAGTATGGATATGGAAAAAAATTAGTTATATGGATATGGCAAAAATAATAAGTTCTAGTATGGATATGGAAAAAAATGAGCTATATGGATATGGGAAATAATGAATTATTTGTATATGGGAAAAATAATAAGTTCTAGTATGGATATGGGAAATAATTAGTTATATGGATATGGCAAAAATAATAAGTTCTAGTATGGATATGGAAAAAAATGAGCTATATGGATATGGGAAATAATGAATTATTTGTATATGGGAAAAATAATAAGTTCTAGTATGGATATGGAAAATAATTAGTTATATGGATATGGCAAAAATAATTAGTTCTAGTATGGATATGGAAAAAAATTAGCTATATGGATATGGGAAATAATGAATTATTTGTATATGGGAAAAATAATAAGTTCTAGTATGGATATGGAAAAAAATTAGTTATATGGATATGGCAAAAATAATATGTTCTAGTATGGATATGGAAAAAAATGAGCTATATGGATATGGGAAATAATGAATTATTTGTATATGGGAAAAATAATAAGTTCTAGTATGGATATGGGAAATAATTAGTTATATGGATATGGCAAAAATAATAAGTTCTAGTATGGATATGGAAAAAAATGAGCTATAGGGATATGGGAAATAATGAATTATTTGTATATGGGAAAAATAATAAGTTCTAGTATGGATATGGAAAATAATTAGTTATATGGATATGGCAAAAATAATAAGTTCTAGTATGGATATGGAAAAAAATTAGCTATAGGGATATGGGAAATAATGAATTATTTGTATATGGGAAAAATAATAAGTTCTAGTATGGATATGGAAAAAAATTAGTTATATGGATATGGCAAAAATAATATGTTCTAGTATGGATATGGAAAAAAATGAGCTATATGGATATGGGAAATAATGAATTATTTGTATATGGGAAAAATAATAAGTTCTAGTATGGATATGGAAAAAAATTAGTTATATGGATATGGCAAAAATAATAAGTTCTAGTATGGATATGGAAAAAAATGAGCTATATGGATATGGGAAATAATGAATTATTTGTATATGGGAAAAATAATAAGTTCTAGTATGGATATGGAAAATAATTAGTTATATGGATATGGCAAAAAAAATAAGTTCTAGTATGGATATGGAAAAAAATGAGCTATATGGATATGGGAAATAATGAATTATTTGTATATGGGAAAAATAATAAGTTCTAGTATGGATATGAAAAATAATTAGTTATATGGATATGGCAAAAATAATAAGTTCTAGTATGGATATGGAAAAAAATTAGCTATATGGATATGGGAAATAATGAATTATTTGTATATGGGAAAAATAATAAGTTCTAGTATGGATATGGGAAAAAAAAACTTCTAGTATGGATATGGAAAAATAATAAGTTCTAGTATGTGGATATGGAAAAAAATGAGTTATATAGTTATAGATTTGGGAAAAAAATTATTTATATTGAAATAGAACAAAAAATGGGTTATACGTATATGTTGGTATCAGTACGAAATATGCCCGGTTTTCGTCCGTCGAGGCCTCAGTACGAAAAATACCCGATTTTGAGACGTCGTGGCCAAAAACATATATAGGGAGGTAGTGCTCGCCGACCGGTCGCATTGTTCAAAATTTATGTTATGCATATTATTTTGGCAATGCTATAAGGAAATGATATCTTATGCATATAATTAAATTATAACGATATGGAAAAACCATTTTGTATGTATAAAGAAAAAAAAAATGTATAATAAAATAATCAATAACATACAAATATAGCGAATTGTATGGATATGCCGTATACATAATATGGATATGGCAGATACATTAAATGGATATGACCAAAAAATAATTTATATGGATATGGCAAATATAGAAATTACTTGAATATGGGAAAAAAAGAGAGTTATATTGATATGGAAGAAAAAATGAGTCATATAGGTATGTTGGCATCAGTACGAAATATGCCCGATTTACATCCACCTTGGCCTCAGTACGAAAAATACCCGACTTTGAGACGTCGTGGCCAAAAACATATATAGGGAGGTAGTGCTCGCCGACCGGTCGCATTGTTCAAAATTTATGTTATGCATATTATTTTGGCAATGCTATAAGGAAATGATATCTTATGCATATAATTAAATTATAACGATATGGAAAAACCATTTTGTATGTATAAAGAAAAAAAATGTATAATAAAATATTCAATAACATACAAATATAGCGAATTGTATGGATATGCCGTATACATAATATGGATATGGCAGATACATTATATGGATATGACCAAAAAATAATTCATATAGATATGGCAAATGAAGAAATATTATAGTATGGCAGAAAAAATTGGTTATATCAATATGACTGAAAAATAATTTATATAATAAAGTGAATATCTATAGTTGGGTGGCAAACAGAATGAAATATGCCCGATATTTAGACGTCGTGGCCAAAAACTACTATAGGGTGAAGTGCTTGTCTGTTGATCTATATATACGTATCATATTTTATATGCGTACATTGTTATTATAGATAGTGAATTTCTATTGTTTGGGTGGCAAATAGAATTAAATACGTCCGTTTTTTAGACGTCGTGGCCAAAAACTACTATAGGATGGTCAGTGGTTGTCCATCAAGTATTGAACAAACCTTATGTATATCATATGCTGTTGTCAATAGAAAATATTTTTTAATAAACAAAATAAAGATGGTATCTGTAGTTGTCCATCTACTATTGAACAAAATATATAATAAAATATATCATATACTTTTGTTATCAATAGAACAACATATAATTAAAACCAAAATATTATCCGTATAAATTTGTTTCTTTAATGAAATTTTTGAGACTTGGCTACGCGGTTAATATTATAAACCCATGATAATAAGGTGAAACAGAGGCCAAGTTTCTATTATATATAGAATAACAAATTGTTTCCGACTTTTATCGTTAATCTTTGGTGCCAGGTATATATGATAATTTATTTATATTAAATTATTTCATTTCCTGGCGTTTGGACACGGAATATCGCTTGTCGGTACAATGTGTTTACAAAAAGCATTATAATAAAATATAATTGCAATATTAGTGATCAATATAATTTCATATGCGCTCGGTTTTATATTATATATTACCAGAGAGTTATATGGAAAAGATAAATTTTAAATTTATCATCAAAATGCAAATGATTTAACTCAATATTTATATTGGTTAATCAAAAATTGTACATGTGTGGATACAATAATTATGTATGTTGAACAAAAATGATATTTTAGAATGAAATATATGTATATATAATATAATGAAAACTTATAGAAAGAAAAATATATATTGAAAATTGTGTTATAGAAAAAAAATTCAATTTTTTTTTCTCTTAACATCAATTATAAACTTGTTATATTAGTGGCGAAACAAGTAAATATTAAAAAACGGATAACGAGTGCTATATAAAAATGGCCGTATTCGAATTAAAATAGAATTATTTCACAAAGCAAAAGTAAAATATTGAATTAAAATCAATATTGAAGAAAAACCCGAACATATATGTATACGGAAATAAAATCTATTATATTTATATTACTAATTTCTATTCAAAAAATATGAATGAAATATGAACGAAAAACATTATTCTGGTTGATCCTGCCAGTAGTTATATGCTTGTCTCAAAGATTAAGCCATGCATGTCTAAGTACACACGAATTAAAAGTGAAACCGCAAAAGGCTCATTATATCAGTTATGGTTCCTTAGATCGTTAACAGTTACTTGGATAACTGTGGTAATTCTAGAGCTAATACATGCAATTAAAACATGAACCTTATGGGACATGTGCTTTTATTAGGCTAAAACCAAGCGATCGCAAGATCGTTATATTGGTTGAACTCTAGATAACATGCAGATCGTATGGTCTTGTACCGACGACAGATCTTTCAAATGTCTGCCCTATCAACTTTTGATGGTAGTATCTAGGACTACCATGGTTGCAACGGGTAACGGGGAATCAGGGTTCGATTCCGGAGAGGGAGCCTGAGAAACGGCTACCACATCTAAGGAAGGCAGCAGGCGCGTAAATTACCCACTCCCAGCTCGGGGAGGTAGTGACGAAAAATAACAATACAGGACTCATATCCGAGGCCCTGTAATTGGAATGAGTACACTTTAAATCCTTTAACAAGGACCAATTGGAGGGCAAGTCTGGTGCCAGCAGCCGCGGTAATTCCAGCTCCAATAGCGTATATTAAAGTTGTTGCGGTTAAAACGTTCGTAGTTGAACTTGTGCTTCATACGGGTAGTACAACTTACAATTGTGGTTAGTACTATACCTTTATGTATGTAAGCGTATTACCGGTGGAGTTCTTATATGTGTTTAAATACTTGTATTTTTTCATATGTTCCTCCTATTTAAAAACCTGCATTAGTGCTCTTAAACGAGTGTTATTGTGGGCCGGTACAATTACTTTGAACAAATTAGAGTGCTTAAAGCAGGCTTCAAATGCCTGAATATTCTGTGCATGGGATAATGAAATAAGACCTCTGTTCTGCTTTCATTGGTTTTCAGATCAAGAGGTAATGATTAATAGAAGCAGTTTGGGGGCATTAGTATTACGACGCGAGAGGTGAAATTCTTGGACCGTCGTAAGACTAACTTAAGCGAAAGCATTTGCCAAAGATGTTTTCATTAATCAAGAACGAAAGTTAGAGGTTCGAAGGCGATCAGATACCGCCCTAGTTCTAACCATAAACGATGCCAGCTAGCAATTGGGTGTAGCTACTTTTATGGCTCTCTCAGTCGCTTCCCGGGAAACCAAAGCTTTTGGGCTCCGGGGGAAGTATGGTTGCAAAGCTGAAACTTAAAGGAATTGACGGAAGGGCACCACCAGGAGTGGAGCCTGCGGCTTAATTTGACTCAACACGGGAAAACTTACCAGGTCCGAACATAAGTGTGTAAGACAGATTGATAGCTCTTTCTCGAATCTATGGGTGGTGGTGCATGGCCGTTCTTAGTTCGTGGAGTGATTTGTCTGGTTAATTCCGATAACGAACGAGACTCAAATATATTAAATAGATATCTTCAGGATTATGGTGTTGAAGCTTATATAGCCTTCATTCATGGTGGCAGTAAAATGTTTATTGTGTTTGAATGTGTTTATATAAGTGGAGCCGTACCTGTTGGTTTGTCCCATTATAAGGACACTAGCTTCTTAAATGGACAAATTGCGTCTAGCAATAATGAGATTGAGCAATAACAGGTCTGTGATGCCCTTAGATGTCCTGGGCTGCACGCGCGCTACAATGAAAGTATCAACGTGTATTTCCTAGACCGAGAGGTCCGGGTAAACCGCTGAACCACTTTCATGCTTGGGATTGTGAACTGAAACTGTTCACATGAACTTGGAATTCCCAGTAAGTGTGAGTCATTAACTCGCATTGATTACGTCCCTGCCCTTTGTACACACCGCCCGTCGCTACTACCGATTGAATTATTTAGTGAGGTCTCCGGACGTGATCACTGTGACGCCTTGTGTGTTACGGTTGTTTCGCAAAAGTTGACCGAACTTGATTATTTAGAGGAAGTAAAAGTCGTAACAAGGTTTCCGTAGGTGAACCTGCGGAAGGATCATTATTGTATAATATCCTTACCGTTAATAAAAATTTGTTAATACAAATTTAATACAAAAATTACCAATATTATTTTTATATTATATATAATAATTATAATAAATAATTATACCGAAAATATGATCTTAAAAGGTCAAATAAATTTCGAACAAGCAAATCGAAATATTGTAATAATATATTATTATTACATATAAATCAAATAAAATGAACAAACCTAGAAACAAACACAAACTTAAAATTCGAACAAGCAAATCGAATTATTAATATAATAAAATATATTTTATATATTTATTATATACTTTTGTGTGTATATGGACCATAATATACACGCGTTGCGAGATGTATTGGCCATCTAATTTGATGATGATCATACATTGGATAATGCAACAACCTAAAATATACAATGTTGTACCTGGCTTCAGGTTAATGTTTTATATAAAATTATCAATATATATTAATAAACAAATGCCATTACAAATAGTACTTTGATATATATTGTTTATATAAAACTAAGACATTTCGCAGCATTTATTTTAGGTATATAAATACATTTATTGAAGGAATTGATATATGCCAGTAAAATGGTGTATTTTTAATTTCTTTCAATAAAAACATATTTGACCAAATTTAAAACCAATATTATAAAACTCTAAGCGGTGGATCACTCGGCTCATGGGTCGATGAAGAACGCAGCAAACTGTGCGTCATCGTGTGAACTGCAGGACACATGAACATCGACATTTTGAACGCATATCGCAGTCCATGCTGTTATGTACTTTAATTAATTTTATAGTGCTGCTTGGACTACATATGGTTGAGGGTTGTAAGACTATGCTAATTAAGTTGTTTATATAAATTTTATAATAAAATTTTATAAGCATATGGTATATTATTGGATAATAATAATTTAATTATTTTATTCATAATATTAACAAATATATGAAAAACATTATCTCACAATAGTAATTCAACTTTGAGAAAAACGAAGAGAAATATTTTCTTTTTCAATCAAATAATACTGAGAAATGTCTAGCATAAAATATTATCTAGAATTGTCTCTTATTAATGATTTGAAATATGAAAAACGTTGACAATATTATTATTCTTCGTTAATTCGTTACAAATAAATGCCATAAATATATATACGGAAGCTTTTAAACGAATTTAATAAAATGTTTTATCATTATATCTAAAGAATTAATTGCAAATAAAAGTTATATACAACCTCAACTCATATGGGACTACCCCCTGAATTTAAGCATATTAATTAGGGGAGGAAAAGAAACTAACAAGGATTTTCTTAGTAGCGGCGAGCGAAAAGAAATCAGTTCAGCACTAAGTCACTTTGTCTATATGGCAAATGTGAGATGCAGTGTATGGAGCGTCAATATTCTAGTATGAGAAATTAACGATTTAAGTCCTTCTTAAATGAGGCCATTTACCCATAGAGGGTGCCAGGCCCGTATAACGTTAATGATTACTAGATGATGTTTCCAAAGAGTCGTGTTGCTTGATAGTGCAGCACTAAGTGGGTGGTAAACTCCATCTAAAACTAAATATAACCATGAGACCGATAGTAAACAAGTACCGTGAGGGAAAGTTGAAAAGAACTCTGAATAGAGAGTTAAACAGTACGTGAAACTGCTTAGAGGTTAAGCCCGATGAACCTGAATATCCGTTATGGAAAATTCATCATTAGAATTTTAATATTTAAACAATATTATGATAATAGTGTGCATTTTTTCCATATAAGGACATTGTAATCTATTAGCATACCAAATTTATCATAAAATATAACTTATAGTTTATTCAAATTAAATTGCTTGCATTTTAACACAGAATAAATGTTATTAATTTGATAAAGTGCTGATAGATTTATATGAATACAGTGCGTTAATTTTTCGGAATTATATAATGGCATGATTATCATTGATTTTTGTGTTTATTATATGCACTTGTAGGATTAACAATGCGAAAGATTCAGGATACCTTCGGGACCCGTCTTGAAACACGGACCAAGGAGTCTAACATATGTGCAAGTTATTGGGATATAAACCTAATAGCGTAATTAACTTGACTAATAATGGGATTAGTTTTTTAACTATTTATAGCTAATTAACACAATCCCGGGGCGTTCTATATAGTTATGTATAATGATATTTATATTATTTATGCCTCTAACTGGAACGTACCTTGAGCATATATGCTGTGACCCGAAAGATGGTGAACTATACTTGATCAGGTTGAAGTCAGGGGAAACCCTGATGGAAGACCGAAACAGTTCTGACGTGCAAATCGATTGTCAGAATTGAGTATAGGGGCGAAAGACCAATCGAACCATCTAGTAGCTGGTTCCTTCCGAAGTTTCCCTCAGGATAGCTGGTGCATTTTAATATTATATAAAATAATCTTATCTGGTAAAGCGAATGATTAGAGGCCTTAGGGTCGAAACGATCTTAACCTATTCTCAAACTTTAAATGGGTAAGAACCTTAACTTTCTTGATATGAAGTTTAAGGTTATGATATAATGTGCCCAGTGGGCCACTTTTGGTAAGCAGAACTGGCGCTGTGGGATGAACCAAACGTAATGTTACGGTGCCCAAATTAACAACTCATGCAGATACCATGAAAGGCGTTGGTTGCTTAAAACAGCAGGACGGTGATCATGGAAGTCGAAATCCGCTAAGGAGTGTGTAACAACTCACCTGCCGAAGCAACTAGCCCTTAAAATGGATGGCGCTTAAGTTGTATACCTATACATTACCGCTAAAGTAGATGATTTATATTACTTGTGATATAAATTTTGAAACTTTAGTGAGTAGGAAGGTACAATGGTATGCGTAGAAGTGTTTGGCGTAAGCCTGCATGGAGCTGCCATTGGTACAGATCTTGGTGGTAGTAGCAAATAATCGAATGAGACCTTGGAGGACTGAAGTGGAGAAGGGTTTCGTGTGAACAGTGGTTGATCACGAGTTAGTCGGTCCTAAGTTCAAGGCGAAAGCCGAAAATTTTCAAGTAAAACCAAAAACGCCATATATACAAATCTAGCTAATATAATATACTTGAATAATTTTGAACGAAAGGGAATACGGTTCCAATTCCGTAACCTGTTGAGTATCCGTTTGTTATTAAATATGGGCCTCGTGCTCATCCTGGCAACAGGAACGACCATAAAGAAGCCGTCGAGAGATATCGGAAGAGTTTTCTTTTCTGTTTTATAGCCGTACTACCATGGAAGTCTTTCGCAGAGAGATATGGTAGATGGGCTAGAAGAGCATGACATATACTGTTGTGTCGATATTTTCTCCTCGGACCTTGAAAATTTATGGTGGGGACACGCAAACTTCTCAACAGGCCGTACCAATATCCGCAGCTGGTCTCCAAGGTGAAGAGTCTCTAGTCGATAGAATAATGTAGGTAAGGGAAGTCGGCAAATTAGATCCGTAACTTCGGGATAAGGATTGGCTCTGAAGATTGAGATAGTCGGGCTTGATTGGGAAACAATAACATGGTTTATGTGCTCGTTCTGGGTAAATAGAGTTTCTAGCATTTATGTTAGTTTCTTGTTCCCCGGATAGTTTAGTTACGTAGCCAATTGTGGAACTTTCTTGCTAAAATTTTTAAGAATACTAATTGGGTCAAACCAATTAGTTCTTATTAATTATAACGATTATCAATTAACAATCAATTCAGAACTGGCACGGACTTGGGGAATCCGACTGTCTAATTAAAACAAAGCATTGTGATGGCCCTAGCGGGTGTTGACACAATGTGATTTCTGCCCAGTGCTCTGAATGTCAAAGTGAAGAAATTCAAGTAAGCGCGGGTCAACGGCGGGAGTAACTATGACTCTCTTAAGGTAGCCAAATGCCTCGTCATCTAATTAGTGACGCGCATGAATGGATTAACGAGATTCCTACTGTGCCGAGGTCGCAAGAAACGGACGGAGATTGGGTGCCTTCGCGTTAATGGCGAGCTGGTCACCAATTGGAGTGACTGTGCGCGTGTGCTACTCCGTAACTTCTTTCCGGTTGCGGAGTCCGATGCACCGATTGCCTCAGCGGAGGAATTCCCACCGCCACTGGAAGTTTCTGAAGTTGGTGCTTGCGTCGCCAGGTTGAAGAGCAAACGCTCGCCTGGCATGGACGGCATCAACGGAACGATTTGCAAGGCTGTGTGGCGCGCCATACCTCAGCACCTAACGGCGATATATTCCAACTGCATCCGGTCGGGGTACTTCCCTGCAGAGTGGAAATGCCCACGTGTTGTGGCTCTGCTCAAGGGACCCGACAAGGACAGGTGTGAGCCATCGTCGTACCGCGGAATTTGCCTACTTCCGGTCTTCGGTAAGGTGCTAGAGGCCATAATGGTTGATCGTGTGAGAGAAGTTCTTCCGGAAGGCTGCAGATGGCAGTTCGGTTTTCGCCAAGGACGTTGTGTGGAGGATGCTTGGATGCACGTGAAGAGCAGTGTTCACGCCAGCCCGGCGAAATACGTGCTCGGCATTTTCGTGGACTTCAAGGGAGCCTTCGACAATGTGGAATGGAGTGCTGCACTGCGCCGATTGGCCGAGTTGGGATGCCGAGAGATGAGCTTGTGGCAGAGCTTCTTCTCCGGCAGGAGCGCAGAAATCCGAAGCAGTTACGAGACCGTTAATGTCCCGGTAACTAGAGGTTGTCCACAGGGGTCAATCAGTGGCCCATTTATTTGGGACCTGCTGATGGATGTACTGCTACGGCGCCTTGAGTCGTACTGCACACTGAGTGCGTACGCGGATGATCTGCTGCTTCTCGTCGAGGGAAACTCCCGGCTCGCGCTGGAGACAAAAGGAGCGCAACTAATGTCCATCGTAGAAACGTGGGGGATGGAAGTCGGCGTTGCCGTTTCCACCAGCAAGACGGTGATTATGCTGCTAAAGGAACGAGAGCCACTTCGGCGTAGCTCGAATAGAGCTCTTCGACGAACACCTATGGTAAAATTTGCTGGAGCAAACTTACCGTATGTCAGCAGCTGCCGGTACCTTGGCATCACAGTCAGCGAAGGCTTGAAATTTATCGAGCATGTCAGGAATCTCCGACAGCGTATGACTGGAGTCGTTGCAGCATTGGCGCGTGTGCTTCGAGCAGACTGGGGTTTCAGTCCTCGAGCCAGGCGGACCATTTATGCCGGACTCATGGTGCCCTGCGCGCTTTTTGGTGCCTCGGTATGGTATGTCACTACGACGCGGCAAGTAGAGGCCAGACAGCACCTCATTGCCTGCCAGAGGCTGATCCTTCTTGGATGCCTTCCGGTATGCCGAACAGTGTCCACTGTGGCACTGCAGGTTCTTGCTGGCGTTCCCCCGTTTGATTTGGCTGCTATGCAAATGGCAGTTAAATACAAGCTTAAGCGTGGATACCCGTTGGAGGATTACGATCTGCTGTATAGTGAAGACCTCACTGGTCTAAACTGGGATCTACTATCTAGCGAAACCACAGCCAAGGGAACGGGCTTGGAATAATTAGCGGGGAAAGAAGACCCTTTTGAGCTTGACTCTAATCTGGCAGTGTAAGGAGACATAAGAGGTGTAGAATAAGTGGGAGATATTAGACTTCGGTTTGGTATCGTCAATGAAATACCACTACTCTTATTGTTTCCTTACTTACTTGATTAAATGGAACGTGTATCATTTCCTAGCCATTATACGGATATATTTATTATATCTTATGGTATTGGGTTTTGATGCAAGCTTCTTGATCAAAGTATCACGAGTTTGTTATATAATCGCAAACAAATTCTTTAATAAAACGGTGCATTTATGTATTTTTGATTTGAAAATTTGGTATAACTCCAATTACTCAGGTATGATCCAATTCAAGGACATTGCCAGGTAGGGAGTTTGACTGGGGCGGTACATCTCTCAAATAATAACGGAGGTGTCCCAAGGCCAGCTCAGTGCGGACAGAAACCACACATAGAGCAAAAGGGCAAATGCTGACTTGATCTCGGTGTTCAGTACACACAGGGACAGCAAAAGCTCGGCCTATCGATCCTTTTGGTTTAAAGAGTTTTTAACAAGAGGTGTCAGAAAAGTTACCATAGGGATAACTGGCTTGTGGCGGCCAAGCGTTCATAGCGACGTCGCTTTTTGATCCTTCGATGTCGGCTCTTCCTATCATTGTGAAGCAAAATTCACCAAGCGTTGGATTGTTCACCCATGCAAGGGAACGTGAGCTGGGTTTAGACCGTCGTGAGACAGGTTAGTTTTACCCTACTAATGACAAAACGTTGTTGCGACAGCATTCCTGCGTAGTACGAGAGGAACCGCAGGTACGGACCAATGGCACAATACTTGTTCGAGCGAACAGTGGTATGACGCTACGTCCGTTGGATTATGCCTGAACGCCTCTAAGGTCGTATCCGTGCTGGACTGCAATGATAAATAAGGGGCAATTTGCATTGTATGGCTTCTAAACCATTTAAAGTTTATAATTTACTTTATAAACGACAATGGATGTGATGCCAATGTAATTTGTAACATAGTAAATTGGGAGGATCTTCGATCACCTGATGCCGCGCTAGTTACATATAAAAGCATTATTTAATACAATGACAAAGCCTAGAATCAATTGTAAACGACTTTTGTAACAGGCAAGGTGTTGTAAGTGGTTGAGCAGCTGCCATACTGCGATCCACTGAAGCTTATCCTTTGCTTGATGATTCGATAATAAACATAATGGTTAATTGTAATTGTGTTTATTTTTTTGGCTTTTTTAAGTCAATATACTATATATATTTGTAAATATATATAAACCTGGGTAGCCAAAATGTATCGTCATCTTATTAGTGACGCGAATAAATAAGTTTTTCGATGTCTACATATACATATGTTAATCTTAAGGTAGCCAACTAAATCGTCATCCTATTAGTGACGTGTATACAAATATTCAAAGTCCGAACATGCAAGTAAAAGACATATACAAGTATATGTTCCTTTTAAGGTAGCCAACTGAATCGTCATCTTATTAGTGACGTGTATAAAAATATTCAAAGTCCGAACATGCAAGTAAGAGACATATGGAAGTATATATTTCTCTTTCTGTAGCCAACTGAATCGTCATCCTATTAGTGACGTGTATACAAATATTCAAAGTCCGAACATGCAAGTAAAATACATATACTAGTATATGTTCCTTTTAAGGTAGCCAACTGAATCGTCATCCTATTAGTGACGTGTATAAAAATATTTAAACTCCGAACATGCAAATAAGAGACATATGCAAATATATATATGTTCCTCTTAAGGTAGCTAACTGAATCGTCATCTTATTAGTGACGTGTATAAAAATATTCAAAGTCCGAACATGCAAGTAAGAGACATATGGAAGTATATGTTCCTTTTAAGGTAGCCAACTGAATCGTCATCCTATTAGTGACGTGTATAAAAATATTCAAAGTCCGAACATGCAAGTAAGAGACATATGCAAATATATGTTCCTCTTAAGGTAGCCAACTGAATCGTCATCCTATTAGTGACGTGTATAAAAATATTTAAACTCCGAACATGCAAATAAGAGACATATGCAAATATATATATGTTCCTCTTAAGGTAACCAACTGAATCGTCATCTTATTAGTGACGTGTATAAAAATATTCAAAGTCCGAACATGCAAGTAAGAGACATATGGAAGTATATATTTCTCTTTTGGTAGCCAACTGAATCGTCATCCTATTAGTGACGTGTATACAAATATTTAAACTCCGATCATGCAAGTAAGAGACATGTGCAAATATATGTTCCTCTTAAGGAGGTGGGTAGCCAACTGAATAAGTCATCCTCTTTTAGTGACATATATAAAAATATTCGAAGTCAGAAAATGAGTTATATGGATGTGAAAAAATAATGAGGTTTATGGATATGAAAAAATATTGAATTAAATGGATATTGAAAAAATAATAAGTTCTAGTATGGATATGGAAAAAAATTAGTTATATGGATATGGCAAAAATAATATGTTCTAGTATGGATATGGAAAAAAATGAGCTATATGGATATGGGAAATAATGAATTATTTGTATATGGGAAAAATAATAAGTTCTAGTATGGATATGAAAAATAATTAGTTATATGGATATGGCAAAAATAATAAGTTCCAGTATGGATATGGAAAAAAATGAGCTATATGGATATGGGAAATAATGAATTATTTGTATATGGGAAAAATAATAAGTTCTAGTATGGATATGGAAAATAATTAGTTATATGGATATGGCAAAAATAATAAGTTCTAGTATGGATATGGAAAAAAATGAGCTATATGGATATGGGAAATAATGAATTATTTGTATATGGGAAAAATAATAAGTTCTAGTATGGATATGGAAAAAAATTAGTTATATGGATATGGCAAAAATAATAAGTTCTAGTATGGATATGGAAAAAAATGAGCTATATGGATATGGGAAATAATGAATTATTTGTATATGGGAAAAATAATAAGTTCTAGTATGGATATGGGAAATAATTAGTTATATGGATATGGCAAAAATAATAAGTTCTAGTATGGATATGGAAAAAAATGAGCTATATGGATATGGGAAATAATGAATTATTTGTATATGGGAAAAATAATAAGTTCTAGTATGGATATGGAAAATAATTAGTTATATGGATATGGCAAAAATAATAAGTTCTAGTATGGATATGGAAAAAAATTAGCTATATGGATATGGGAAATAATGAATTATATGGATATGGCAAAAATAATAAGTTCCAGTATGGATATGGAAAAATAATGACTTATATGGATATAAAAAAATAATAAGTTCTAGTATGGATATGGAAAAAATATGAGTCTATATGGATATGGGAAATAATGAATTATTTGTATATGGGAAAAATAATAAGTTCTAGTATGGATATGGGAAATAATTAGTTATATGGATATGGGAAAAATAATAAGTTCTAGTATGGATATGGAAAAAATAATAAGTTCTAGTATTGATATAGAAAAATAATGAGTTATATGGATATGGCAAAAATAATAAGTTCTAGTATGGATATGGAAAAAAATTAGCTATAGGGATATGGGAAATAATGAATTATTTGTATATGGGAAAAATAATAAGTTCTAGTATGGATATGGAAAAAAATTAGTTATATGGATATGGCAAAAATAATAAGTTCTAGTATGGATATGGAAAAAAATAGCTATATGGATATGGAAAAATAATTAGTTATATGGATATGGCAAAAATAATAAGTTCTAGTATGTGGATATGGAAAAAAATGAGCTATATGGATATGGGAAATAATGAATTATTTGTATATGGGAAAAATAATAAGTTCTAGTATGGATATGGAAAATAATTAGTTATATGGATATGGCAAAAATAATAAGTTCTAGTATGGATATGGAAAAAAATTAGCTATATGGATATGGGAAATAATGAATTATTTGTATATGGGAAAAATAATAAGTTCTAGTATGGATATGGAAAAAAATTAGTTATATGGATATGGCAAAAATAATAAGTTCCAGTATGGATATGGAAAAATAATGAGTTATATGGATATGGGAAAAAAATAATAAGTTCTAGTATGGATATGGAAAAATAATTAGTTATATGGATATGGCAAAAATAATAAGTTCTAGTATGGATATGGAAAAAAATTAGCTATATGGATATGGGAAATAATGAATTATTTGTATATGGGAAAAATAATAAGTTCTAGTATGGATATGGAAAATAATTAGTTATATGGATATGGCAAAAATAATAAGTTCTAGTATGGATATGGAAAAAAATTAGCTATATGGATATGGAAAAATAATAAGTTATATGGATATGGAAAAATAATAAGTTCTAGTATGGATATGGAAAAAATAATAAGTTCCAGTATGGATATGAAAAAATATTAAGTTAATATGGATATGGAAAAAATAATAAGTTCTAGTATGGATATGGAAAAAAATTGAGCTATATTGATATGGGAAATAATGAATTATTTGTATATGGGAAAAATAATAAGTTCTAGTATGGATATGGAAAAAAATTAGCTATATGGATATGGAAAAATAATAAGTTATAGTATGGATATGGAAAAATAATAAGTTCTAGTATGTGGATATGGAAAAAAATGAGTTATATAGTTATAGATTTGGGAAAAAAATTATTTATATTGAAATAGAACAAAAAATGGGTTATACGTATATGTTGGTATCAGTACGAAATATGCCCGGTTTTCGTCCGTCGAGGCCTCAGTACGAAAAATACCCGATTTTGAGACGTCGTGGCCAAAAACATATATAGGGAGGTAGTGCTCGCCGACCGGTCGCATTGTTCAAAATTTATGTTATGCATATTATTTTGGCAATGCTATAAGGAAATGATATCTTATGCATATAATTAAATTATAACGATATGGAAAAACCATTTTGTATGTATAAAGAAAAAAAAAATGTATAATAAAATAAACAATAACATACAAATATAGCGAATTGTATGGATATGCCGTATACATAATATGGATATGGCAGATACATTAAATGGATATGACCAAAAAATAATTTATATGGATATGGCAAATATAGAAATTACTTGAATATGGGAAAAAAAGAGAGTTATATTGATATGGAAGAAAAAATGAGTCATATAGGTATGTTGGCATCAGTACGAAATATGCCCGATTTACATCCACCTTGGCCTCAGTACGAAAAATACCCGACTTTGAGACGTCGTGGCCAAAAACATATATAGGGAGGTAGTGCTCGCCGACCGGTCGCATTGTTCAAAATTTATGTTATGCATATTATTTTGGCAATGCTATAAGGAAATGATATCTTATGCATATAATTAAATTATAACGATATGGAAAAACCATTTTGTATGTATAAAGAAAAAAAATGTATAATAAAATATTCAATAACATACAAATATAGCGAATTGTATGGATATGCCGTATACATAATATGGATATGGCAGATACATTATATGGATATGACCAAAAAATAATTCATATAGATATGGCAAATGAAGAAATATTATAGTATGGCAGAAAAAATTGGTTATATCAATATGACTGAAAAATAATTTATATAATAAAGTGAATATCTATAGTTGGGTGGCAAACAGAATGAAATATGCCCGATATTTAGACGTCGTGGCCAAAAACTACTATAGGGTGAAGTGCTTGTCTGTTGATCTATATATACGTATCATATTTTATATGCGTACATTGTTATTATAGATAGTGAATTTCTATTGTTTGGGTGGCAAATAGAATTAAATACGTCCGTTTTTTAGACGTCGTGGCCAAAAACTACTATAGGATGGTCAGTGGTTGTCCATCAAGTATTGAACAAACCTTATGTATATCATATGCTGTTGTCAATAGAAAATATTTTTTAATAAACAAAATAAAGATGGTATCTGTAGTTGTCCATCTACTATT
>JAWNOE010000129.1:0-130000 GCA_035046095.1 Drosophila pseudotakahashii | reverse complement strand
ATTAACACAATCCCGGGGCGTTCTATATAGTTATGTATAATGATATTTATATTATTTATGCCTCTAACTGGAACGTACCTTGAGCATATATGCTGTGACCCGAAAGATGGTGAACTATACTTGATCAGGTTGAAGTCAGGGGAAACCCTGATGGAAGACCGAAACAGTTCTGACGTGCAAATCGATTGTCAGAATTGAGTATAGGGGCGAAAGACCAATCGAACCATCTAGTAGCTGGTTCCTTCCGAAGTTTCCCTCAGGATAGCTGGTGCATTTTAATATTATATAAAATAATCTTATCTGGTAAAGCGAATGATTAGAGGCCTTAGGGTCGAAACGATCTTAACCTATTCTCAAACTTTAAATGGGTAAGAACCTTAACTTTCTTGATATGAAGTTTAAGGTTATGATATAATGTGCCCAGTGGGCCACTTTTGGTAAGCAGAACTGGCGCTGTGGGATGAACCAAACGTAATGTTACGGTGCCCAAATTAACAACTCATGCAGATACCATGAAAGGCGTTGATTGCTTAAAACCATTGAATGTCTTACCAAACTCGAATAGTTTAAATGTCCATATCGGTTATGCCATAGACTCGCACTAGTCTGCATGGCGCCGAAACAAGTATTTCTTTTGCTCTCAAAAGGTGGGTGTTGGTGTAAAGGGAAAGACGTGCTATACCTCAAGCTCCGTGTTGATACGTTTTTTCTAAGTTCCCGCTACTGTTACGACCAACAATAAGCTTCAACAAATCGTCCCGGAGCCTAAGTCGTCTGCGCATTCTGATGTTTTTCCCGTACCGTTGCTGATTTTGCTAAAATAAAACTATATTCTTCGCGTCGCAAAAACTACTCATATCCCCGAAGACCATTCAAATCGTCGCAAACACGGTGAAAAACAGCAAAACGGCGGAAACCTCTCTTGAGCCAGAAAGCGTGTCAAAAGTAAGCCAAAAACTAGAGGTGGACCAGGTCAGCTGTTGTCACCATTCACACGGCACGATCACACCACCGCAGAAGTGTGACTGTTAAAAAAGTTCGTGTCGTAGCAGCTAGCTTATTTTTCGCCAAACCATTTTTTTAAATTCTAACTGCCTGAACATGCCACAACCGCCAGCAAAGAGAACCATGGAAAAAACTTCCACTGAGTTACGTTCTCCAACAGATGGGCTTTGGGAAAAAATAAGCCAGAAGTTTGCTGAGCAAACTGATTTCTTTAAAAACCATATGGCTGAACTGGAGAATCGCATTACAACCAAAATTACTGTTACGCTAGACGCTTTTAACAGTGATATGTCGGAAATCATAAAGAGAGTTGAGCGTTTGGAGAGTGAGGTTGCGGAAATCCAGGCCTTGCGAGACCAAGTCAATCGCCTAAAGTCGGCATCTGAGCTGCAGCAAAATGAAAGGGAGCTTGTGATCTCCGCCTTCATGGGGTACCATTTAATCAAGGCGAAGATGTGAGGGCATTGTTTCACACCCTTTGCTTTAACCTTAAAGTTACCCCCACCCCAAGAATTCGAGATATATTCCGGATGAAACCTTCTAGAAACGGTCGTTCTATAGTTGACCCAATTTAATGATCAAGTTTGATAGACTTGAGGACAAGGTTAACCTAATGCGTACCGTGGGTGCACTACGGCGTGAAACGAAAAGCCAGCTTTCTCTAAGTTACGTTGGCATAGATTCGCCCACTCCAATCTATCTGAACGAACAGCTGACTAAAACCAACTATGAGATTTTTAAAGCAGCCATGCACATGAAGCGTCAGAAGGTCCTATCGGCTGTCTTCACTCGTCGAGCAATGGTCTACGTAAAGAAGACGGGCAGTGATCAGGTCATATGCATTGAGAACATGAAGGCCCTTACCGACATTAATCCTGATCGGCATGAGACACCTGCTGAAACTGACTCTACGAAGGATGGAGCGACACCTAATTTATTTCGTTAGTGCAGTTCATCTAAATAAGATATATTTATATTTACTTTCAATTGCAATTTGTACTTTTATTATATTATGTGTTTTTTTTTTTTTTTTTAAATCAGTCTGTTTATTAAGGGGAATGGGCTTATAGAGATGTGGGAGTGGTGTGTACAGAGTTTTTTACATGGAAAGTATAGTAAGAAAGATAATATAGAAGAAGGATTTGGTTCCTGATATCCCTGCGGGACTACCGCGTGGCTTTGCTTCGCAGGGTCAGGATTTACTCTGGGGCTGAGCGGGCTCATCTCAGGGTCCCTCGTCGAACTTCGTCTCGAGCTCTCTCTATTTTCCGTAAGGTCTTCATGACTACGGCGGCAAAGTTGCTCATCTGGGCCCAGAACTCTTCATCCGAGATCATGCGGTCCCCCAGGGCAACAGGGTCCCTGATCTCGCCTATGAATTCTTCCCTTTCGCGCTCAAACCGTGGGCAGGTGAAGATCACGTGTTCGGCGGTCTCCTCCACTCCACATTGGGGGCAGCTGTGGTCGTCGTCGTGACCGAATCTGGTCAGGTAGCTCCTGAAGCATCCATGTCCGCTTAGGATCTGCGTTAGCCAGAAGTTTACTTCTCCTTTTCCTCTTTGCATCCACCTCTTAATGTCGGGAATGACCTGGAAGGTCCAGCGTCCTTTCGTGGATTGCTGCCAGCGGGCTTGCCATGCTCCTCCATGCTCCCTCGCCCTAGTTTTGATGTCGCGTCTCTGTGGGGGAGTGCATCGCCTACCAAGCGCTTTGACTTCCTCGTGAATCTCCCTAGCCTCGATTGCCAGAAGGTCTATGGGGACCATTCCGGAGATCACAAGGGCTGCGTCATCCGATACCGTACGGAATCCGGAGCAGACTCTTAGAGCGCATAGCCTGTAGGTTGATACCAGGCCCTTTATATACGACTCTGTGCTTCGGCCCATATAGGGGCGGCATAAAGCATTGTTGCCCGAGTTACCGACTGCAGGAGGAGTCGACGCCCTTGTTTTGGTCCTCTTGTGTTAAGCATTATTCGCGATAGAGCTCTAGCGACATTTGCGGCCTTTTTGTTCGCTTCGAACAGGTGCTCCCTGAATGACAGTCTCGTGTCTATCAAGACTCCCAGGTAGCGAATTGCTCTTGCTGAGCGTATATAGGAGCCTCCAACTTGGATGCTCGCTGTCTCGACCGCCTTGCAGCTGGATATGAGGACCGCCTCGGTTTTGTGGTGCGCAATGCTGAGACCTACCGACGAGAGCCACTCTTCGATAATTGCCACTGCTTCGTTTCCGAGTTGCTCTGCTTCCGGAATGGTTTTGGCCACGATTGCGACTGCTATGTCGTCCGCATAACCTATCACGCTGGTTCTTCCTGGTAGTGCCAACCTTAGAACTCCGTCGTACATTGCATTCCAGAGCAGCGGTCCAAGAACAGATCCTTGGGGTACGCCACAAGTAATCTTGTGCTCCATCGTCCCTCTATCCGTGTCGTAGAGTAGGGTGCGGTCGCTGAAGTAGGACTGAACGATGCCTACTAGGGATTCCGGTACTCCTAGTTGTCGGATTGCTTCCAGTGTAACATCCCAGCGCGCTGAGTTGAAGGCATTTCTAATATCCAGGGTCACGACTAGGCAGTACTCCTTACTGCCTCCCCGCCATCTTGTACCCTCTATTGCCTTCGAAGCGATGTCCTTTACTGTCGCGATTGCATCCACCGTTGATCTTGCCTTCCTGATTGATATTGGCCTGTACGACGACGGGTTCTCTGGCGGTTTGTTCGGCTTGGGTAGAAGGACCAGCTTCTGGATCTTCCACCGCTTTGGGAAGGTATTTTCCCCGAGGCAATGGTTGAAGACGTCAGCGAATGCTTCAGGGTGCTCGAGGATCGCCAGCTTTACTGCCCTGTCCGGGATGCCGTCCGGACCTGGAGCCTTTCCTACGGGCAGGTCCCTGGCTACCTTCATTATTTCATCCGGTTGGACAATACTCAGAGATGTAGCTGCTGCTGCTACCTGTTCGCGCTGTGGAACTGGGCGCACTGTTGGAAACAGGTGCTCTACTATCTCCTTCGTTTTGTTGGCTTCGCCTGCGGCAAGGGGTTTTGCCTGGCTCATCTTTTTGACCACCACTTTGTATGCTGAACCCCAGGGATCCTGTTCGGCTGCATCGCACAGTTCCAGGAAGCATTTTCTCTTTGTCAGCCTAATGAGTCTCTTTAATACTCTGCGGGCTTCGGCGTATTCCTGCCTCCTGAGCTCAAGGTTTATGCGACCTCTCGCCCTCTGATGTAGCCTTCTGGCGCGCAAACACTCGCTACGGGCTGCTGCAATCTCTCCTGTCGACCAGTAGACCGGTTCTATGTTACGATGGTGGCTCCTCGTTTCCCTCATGCTGACTCTGCATGCCGTTGCCATGGCTTCCATTAGCTTCTCTGAGCTCCTCTCCGCGTGCTCGCCCAAATCCGGGTCTCTCCATGTCCTGCGGAACGCGTCCTCCTGGAGCGTCTTTGGATTGAAGCGGCTGTGTGTTGGGGCTGATGCTGGCGGTCTATTTCGCATTATTTCGCAAATTATAGCCTTGTGGTCGCTCGCGGAGTAGATTTCTCCAAGGCGCCATCGTGCTTGTTGAAACAGCGAGCTGCTGCAGAAGGTGAGGTCCACGACTGACCCGGCTCCGCCTCTTCTGAAAGTGTGTTCCGATCCTGTGTTTAGTAGGGCTACATCGAGTGACGCGATGGTTTCGAGCAGGGTTTTCCCTCTCGCGTTCGTGTAGGCCGATCCCCACTCCTCTGCCCATGCGTTAAAGTCCCCAGCGATGACCACGTTCCTCTTTCCCCGCGCATCATCCACCAATTCGTCCAGAACTGATGTGAAGTCCGGGAGGGTGAGGCGCGGTGGCAGGTAGCAACTATACATGAGAAACTCGTTCACCATGGCTCGGATGAAGTAGTTGCCGACGCGCACTTGTTGGGGTCGGGATGAGCCGATCGTCCAGATAGCTGCACACTTCTTCGCATCCAAAATGTAGTTCGGCCCGGCGTTCTTTTTGTACGGCTCACTGATCAGCGCAACGTCCGCATGGATTTCGCGCACGGTCTGGCTTAGCAGATCATACGCGGCTTCTCAGTGGTTGATGTTAATCTGGATGATCTTCACCTCTCCGACGATTTTTTGCTCATGGGGCATCTCCTGCTGCCCGCGATGTGCTTCACGTCTGCCTTCCTAGCTCGGTCGCAAAGAAAGCATTTTGCTTCCTGCGAGCAGTCAGCGACCTTGTGCCCGGGTTGCCCGCACTTCAGGCAGCAGTCGCTGCGGTCTACTCCGCTCTTGCACCGGAGCGCTATATGCCCAAACTCAAGGCACTTGTAGCACCTCCGTTCGGATGCCCTTTCTCGGACCCGGCAGCTCGACCAGCCCACCTTTACCCTCCCTTCTGCGAGGAGTTTTGCGGCTATTTGCGGCGCTAGTGCGAGCACCGCCATTTTTGTGCCCGCGTAAGCCGGGCGAAGCGCTTTGACGCTTGAAACGTCCACCTGGTGGCCCGTTAGGGCGTGCACGGCTGCTGCTACCTCCTCCTTGGTGGTCAGGTCGTCTAGGTCGCGTACTTCAACGTGGGCCTCTTCCACAACTGTCCGGACGCAAGCCAGGTCTCCAAGGACGTTGCCTAAGCTTTCCTTGATGGACTGGGTGTCCTCCCTTGATGCGCCATCCAGTTCCAGGAGGAGATCTCCCTTTGCTGTGCGCTTGATCCGGCGAACGTTCTTACGCACGTCTTCCAGCTTGTTGTCCTCTCTCCTCGTTACCAGGTTGAGGATTTCGCTGTAAGAGTGCCCTTCAGTTCCCTTAATGATAAGGGCGTCAGGGCGGACCCTCTTGCTCGGCTTGCTCTTCCTCGGAGCCGTCTGCTCGGACATCCTTGTCCGAACTTTGCTCCACTCCGTGAGGGACCTTCCTGGCTCTGGCCCACGGGTGTTTGCCTCTCTGGCAACTTGGCTGTAGGAAGTTAGGCCTGGCGTTGTCTGCGTAGCCGTGCGGGTTTTCGCCACCGCCGATTCCTCAACTTGCGCGCTGAGCTCTAGCTGGATCTCCTTGATGCTCATCAGAGTATCTTTCATACTCTGGTTTATATGGCGCACCGCCGGCTTCTTCTCGATGCATGCAGCTATCAATCCATCTATGAGGCTTTCCAAGTCCTTCACCAGCTCCGTTTGGGATTTTTGGCGCTTGGTCTTCTTGGCCTGCTTCTCTGGGCTTGAAGGGCTCGTGGACTCCCTGCCCCTTTTTGGCGTCTCGCTTTCTCCGGTCCGCTCGAAAGGTAACATCTCCCCAGCCAGGACCGGCGGCGCTGAAGGTGGGGGCGTTCGACAGACCTTCGGCCGTTTGTCGAACCCCGTGAGGCTGCCGACTTCCGCCGCGGCGTCCATCGGTAAGCCTCTTAGCGGTCGCCCCTACCGTCGGCTGCTAATCGGTGAATTTCTTTTCAGTAGAACTCCCTCGCTGGCCGAGAAATTTCTTTCCGGCGCTCGATGGGGGTTTTACCGCCCCTATCCGGTTCCCAGAGCCCCCTTTTGTTAAAAACGAGGCCGCCTAGCGGTGGGGTTGGGTGACAGTGCGATCCTTTGTCTTTACCTCAATTGTCCTACCGTCGAAGAATTCAAGCCGAAATTCGCCTTGGCGGGCTTTGTTGTGAAGCAGTGTCGCGCTGACAAAAGCTCTTGGCTGCGACACCAAGCAGTGCGACTACGGGTGTCTCCGATGTGGCAGCACTGGCCAAAAATGGCAGCACTGGCCAGGTGGCAGCACTGGCCTCTAGTGCGGCGGGGTGGCAGCGCTGGCCTTGATCAGCTGGGCTCTGCTCGGGGTTTCGCAACACTAATCAGCTGTGATCGTGGGAGAAAAAAAAACCGTGGAAAGGAGGAAAAACCAAAACAGATGCAGAAAAAGCGGAAAAACGCGGGATTTGGATTACCCCCCGGCCCTGCCTCCTCTGTCCAGCAGAGAGATGCTCAGGGGCGACTTTCCGGATTTCGGCGGCTGTAGATTGGAGGATCTCACCCTGTGTTGGTTGCGTGAGTACCAAGCTTGGCGAGGTGCAGCAGTTTTCCTTTTTTGGGATTCCAGCTGGGATTCCGATGCCCAAGGAGATTTACGGGATAGCTACTTGAAAACACGTCCGCGCACTTTTTCCAAGTTGCTTATATTATGTGTGGTAATGTGTGTGTGTTCCAGGTCTTAGCACTTCAAAATACTTATACTTCTTTTATTTATGCCTGCAATCGAGCCTAATCAAAACCTTAACAGCCATGCATTGATCAGAATTCTTTGTAAACAAACTACTGGTCTGAAAATATGTCACATAAATGCGCAAAGTCTGACTAATAAAATCGATGAGTTCAGGTACCTATTCGAAAATTCAATAGTCGATGTCATCTGTGTTTCCGAAACTTGGTTCACGTCCGATATCAGTAGTTTATATCTTCGTTGTGCTGATTACAATCTGTTTCGTTCTGATAGAGTAAATCATGCCGGCGGTGTTGCTATTTTTGTCCGTAAACAATTTAAATGTAAAGTTATACGTCAGCAAGAGCTAGAGAGTGCAATAGAATACTTATTTGCAGAAGTACTAGAAACAAATTCTCAAAACATTCTTATTGGCTGTGCCTATAGACCACATCGTACTACTTGCTACTCAGATCTACTTGACAATCTGACTGCCCTAACATGGACATTCAAAAATGTTGTATTAACCGGTGATTTCAACAGTGACTTTTTAACTGGTACTAGTCTCTGAGCAGAACTATTATCACTCGGACTTCAGCCAGCAAATGTCACACACCCTACACATTTCACAAAATCCTCATAAACCCTACTAGATTTATCGTAGATGACGCAAGTAAAATCCTTTTATATGGCCAGGTATCTGTACCAGTTTTCTCGCGGCATGATCTTATCTACTTGACGTATAGCATAGACTTAAGCGCTGAGGAATACTCCATAACCCATCGGGCCTTAAAAGATATAAACTATGCGCTACTGGACTCAGAGTGTAACTCTTACAACTGGCAAGCATTGTATACAATTCCCAATGTTGATTTACAGTTAAAGTTCTTTAACAACAATATCGAGCTTCTATAAAACAAATATGTACCAGTCAAAACAAAAAAAATTAGGCCAAATGAAAACCCATGGATTAGCATGGAAATCAAAAATACAATTAATGCGTGTGATAGGGCCTATAGAAAGTGGAAACTCTATTAAACAGATTACTTACACAAGCAGTACAGTTCCTTGAGAATAAAGCCAATAAGTCATGCTGGTTAGCTTAAAGGGAATTCTATCAACAGAAATTCAATAATGTGTCATCTGGTAAAGAATTCTGGAAAAACATAAAAAGTATTGGAGTAGGAAAACAACGACAAGAGATAGCTTGCCATATTAATGCTGAAATGATGAAATAAATAATAAATTTGTGAAATCTCAACCTTTAGTACCTGATCAAACTAACAACCCGTACCTGAACACATTGCCAAACAACAACATACTAGCTTTAGTTTTGTTTGTGTGAGTCAGTGTGATGTCCTACAGTCCATGTTAAATATAAAATCAAGTGCAATGGGTCTCGATAATAAACATCCAAAATTTTTACTAATCCTTGTCCCCAAGCTACTTCCATGTATAACACACATTTTTAATACAGCAATAACATCTTCTACATTTCCAACATGCTGGAAGACAGCCAAAGTACTTCCAATACCAAAAATAAAGGGTGAATATAGACTGATATCCATACTTTCCTTTCTATCCAAAGCATTTGAGCGCCTAGTCTCAACACAAATAAATTTGTATCTTCACGATAATTCACTGTTGAATACATGATATCATGGCTTTCGGAAAACGTGTAGTTGTATGACAGCAATTTTAAAAATAAAATGAAAACGGATGACAGGCAAGTTACATTTCTAACACTGCTAGACTATAGCAAGGCTTTCGACACTGTCGATCATTTTATTCTGTGTACTAAGTTAAAAAAATGATATAATTTTTCAAACCCAGCTACAAGCTTGGTAAGAACATACCTAATGGGCCGATTTCAATGTGTTGTAACGGAGTCTGAGACCTCAGAATTTTTATTTACTAAGCGTGGTGTCCCCCAAGGGTCGGTCCTTGGACCATTCTGTTTTCGATACATGTGAACGATCTTCAAAATGTCTTGTCCAAATGTCTTGTCTAATTGTGAAGTCCAGATGTATGCTGACGATATGCAAATGTATGTGAGTCGTCCATATAGCTGTATATCTGAATGTATTGATGTCAGTAATAGTGAACTTAAACAAGTTAGCAATTGGGCTAGGAATAACGGTCTTCAAATAAATCCAAATGTTTGATAATTTTTAAAAAAGAAATAAACGCACCATTGCAAAGGCTCAAGGTTGATACTGATGATATTTAATACGTAAATCGAGCTAACAACTTCGGAATTGTGTTCAATAGCACTCTTTCGTGGTCCAATCATATTAACTATATAGTTGGTAAGACATATTGTCAATTACGTCAATTAAAACTGATCCAGAGTATTTTACCAACCCATAGTAAAATGGTATTAGCAAAGTCGTTTATAATCCCTTCATTATTATACTGCATTGAAATATTTGGAAAATGTGACTCAATAAGTAGGAATAAATTAATCGTAGCATACAACAATATAGCAAGATATATTTTCAATATTAAACCACACGATTCAATTTCAAGTCATGCTAAACAAATCTTTGGACTAGACTTTTCCACATTAGTTGAATTTAGGACACTGATTCTCCTTCACAAAATAGTCACGACCAAGGAACCGAATTACTTGTTTTCGTTTCTCAATATAATTCCCACAAGAATCAACTAAATCCATAAACTGACTATAGATAAGAATTCAAAATTGTACTACGGATAATAATCAAAGCTTGCAAATATGTTTAAGTAATTCTGTAAAACTTTCTGTAAGATTGTAAACTTTGTTTTGTGACTAGTGCTTTATTTTTAAGTTAAATTGTTAACTTTAGCGCTAGGAAGATAATTAAATAATAATAATAAAACAAACAATTTGTTTATCCTGTGCGCTTTTAAAACTTCTTCTCCGTCTTGGTGTACAATCGCACAGTTTTTGCGAAAAGTAACTGTACAACCTCGGGAAACTGCACAATTAATGGACATGAAATTTCCTTTCATCGCTGGTACGTGCAAAACATTCTGCAGTGTCAAATTGCAATAATCTGTTTTCACTGTCACGTCACCTTTTCCAACTGCTCTCATTACGTTGTTATCGGCCAAAATAATCAGGGTATTCCCTAAACTGTTGAATTGTTGAATTTTGGTCAGCTGTTAATCAGCTGTTCCATACAAAGTCAACTTTCAGAAATTTCAGCAATTCAACAGCCCCGAAACTGTTGAAAATTTTGTTGAATCGTTGAAAACCAGAGTTGTCATCTTATTTGACTAAAAGTCATGGCAACTCTGCAACATTTCACTTTCATAAGTTCCCATTATTTACTTTAAAATTTATTTAACAAGTCTATTAGTAGTTTTTCTTACCTAGTAAACAATTTTAGTCAGTAACAAACAATCAAAAATCAAATTTTACATGTTTTAACTTCCGTAAAACTTTTCAACAAATAACAGCTGTTTGAAAATTCAACAAGAACCATTTTGGGTCGTTCCCTTAATTGTTGAAATTTTCTGTTGAATTTTTAACAATTCAGCAATTTAACAGTTTAGGGAATACCCAGAATATCTTCCACTCGCGGCACATAATTAATAAAAAGACTTCGAACACAGCACATATGAGCTGTAGCCCCGCTATCAAGACACCAGCTAGAAACTTCTAAATCTTGTACGTCACTTGCAGGTACTACTGTATACGATCTGTTCTTGTACTGTTGTGGCTCCTTTGCCAATTCGATCTTGCCTTGGTTTTTACACTGATTCTTATAGTGGCCTCGCTGTTCGCAATTATAGCACTCCACGTTGGATTTGTCTTTTCTCTTATTCCTTGTGTTCTCCGGCTGCGACTTTGCATGAAAAGCTAACTGTTTATATTCTGCTCTTTCTTTGACTTCGCTGCTTCTTCTCTTTCCTTCTGCAAGAAGTTTAACCTTCAACACATCCAAAAAGGGCAAAGTATCCCGCGTTTCCATGGCTATGACGAAATTCTCGAACTCTTTGCTTAAAATCGACAATAATATTATTGCTGTTAGTTCGTCTCCTAACTTAATATCAACTTCGCTAAGTTTGTCCACTGTCGAGCAGAACGCATTTATGTGCGTTACTATTTCGCCACCTTCTGCCATACGCATGCCAAGTAACTTTTTGTATAGAGAGACTTTACGCACTGGCCCGCTTGGCTGGTGAACATCTTTAAGATTTTGCCAAGCGCTGCTGGCCGTTGCACAGCTTTTAGGGTAATCCAATTAAGTTTGCTTCACGCTCAACGTAATCATAGCTAAAGCCTTTTGATCGAGTCCGTCCCATGTTCCGTCCCATCCATCTGGTCGCTGTCCCTGGATGACCTTCCAGATCTCTGCATGGACCAGCACACTGCGCATTTGGATTATCCAGGTGTCATAATTTCCTGTGTCCAGTTTATCTATCTGTTACATGGCGCTCATGATTACCGAAAAAATATGTACTCGACGTAACTCCCGTTATCCCGCGGTGTAGACCGAACTACCTCTTTTTAATGCACTTTACGCAGCAAAACTATGCTCTGGGCCCATAACCTGTGCAGGGGGGAATTCCGACCGCCCGAGTGTACATTAAATAAAGAAGCGTTGGTTTTTAATTAATAAAAATGATTAGAACAGATAAGAGCCATTATCAAAAACTAAGTAATTTAAAGAGATTAAAATAAAAAATAAGAAAAAAAGGAAATATACCTCATCTTACAAAGGCACAATGTTTGGTTTTGATTTTCTCTAGCCATAAGATATAGTGGCCTAAACCGGCTCGTTCCGACATATGTACGACCTGCAATAGAAAGAAGACTTTTGGAAAAGTTTTATGGCGATATCTTTTAAACTGAGAGACTAGTTCGCATCGAAACGGACTGACGAACATGGCTAGATGGACTCGGATTTTGGTGCTATTGATATACCGTGCAAGTTGGCACAACCTCAGTGAGAGCAGTATAAATTAAGTAAAGTTTGCATAGGATATATTAATTTATTGATGGATTATGTCACGGGTCCGTACGCTGTCTTGCTGGCTGGACAGTGTGTACGCGTGGGAAAAGCCATAATTAAAAAGACTTGAATTTCTCGAAACCTGTGGGTTTGATTTGCCTGAAATTAATTCAGAAATTACTTAAAATTATGCCCCTTCTATTGATATACCGTGCAAGTTGGCACAACCTCTGTGAAAGCTGTATTAATTAAGTAAAGTTTGCATATTAAATATTTATATATTGATGGATTATGTCACGGGTCCGTACGCTGTCTTGCTGGCTGGACAGTGTGTTCGCGTGGGAAAAGCCCTAATTAAATAGACTTGAATTTCTCGAAATCTGTGGGTTTGATTTGCCTGAAATTAATTCAGAAATTTTTTAAAATTATGCCCCTTCTATTGATATACCGTGCAAGTTGGCACAACCTCTGTGAGAGCTGTATTAATTAAGTTAAGTTTGCATAGGAAATATTTATATATTGATGGATTATTTCACGGGTCCGAACGCTGTCTTGATGGCTGGACAGTGTGTACGCCTGGGAAAAGCCTTAATTAAAAAGACTTGAAATTCTCGAAATCTGTGGGTTTGATTTGCCTGAAATTAATTCAGAAATTACTTAAAATTATGCCCCTTCTATTGATATGCCATGCAACTTGGCACAAACTCTGTGAGAGCTTTTTAAATTAAGAAAAGTTTGCATAGGAAATATTAATATATTGATGGATTATGTCACGGGTCCGTACGCTGTCTTGCTGGCTGGACAGTGTGTACGCGTGGGAAAAGCCATAATTAAAAAGACTTGAATTTCTCAAAATCTGTGGGTTTGATTTGCCTGAAATTAATTCAGAAATTACTTAAAATTATGCCCCTTCTATTCATATACCGTGCAAGTTGGCACAACCTCTGTGAGAGCTGTATTATTTAATAAAATTTGCATAGGAAATATTAATATATTGATAGATTATGTCACGGGTCCGTACGCTGTCTTGCTGGCTGGACAGTGTGACCGCGAGGGAAGAGCCATAATTAAAACGACTTGAATTTCTCGAAATCTGTGGGCTTGTTTGCCTCTAATTAATTTAGAAATTACTTAAAACTATGCCCCTTCTATTGATATACCGTGCAAGTGGGCACAACCTCTGTGAGAGCTGTATTAATTAAGTAAAGTTTGCATATTAAATATTTATATATTGATGGATTATGTCACGGGTCCGTACACTGTCTTGCTGGCTGGACAGTATGTACGCGTGGGAAGAGCAATAATTAAAAAGACTTGAATTTCTCGAAATCTGTGGGTTTCATTTGCCCAAAATCACGGCAGATATACCTCGGTAGTTGCTGGGATCGCTCTCCACACCTTTTTTAAAAATTGGTCTGATCAGACTTTTTTTGAAGCAATCCGGGAAAATTCCATGGCTGTAAAATTCGTTGTAGGCATCGGTAAGTCGCTGTATAAAGCAAAGCGGCGCGTTTTTGAAAAATTCTGCAGTTATTCGGTCTTTACCAGGAGCTTTGTTTAGCTTTAGTGCTAGGACAGCGCTTTCTATTTCTGCAAGGCTGAAAGGGGAGTCCATATGATCTGAGGAAAGCAGAGGCTTAGCATAGCTGATTTCTGATTCATTTTGAATTTGGGAGAGTAGGCTACTAAAATAATCAGCCAAATCTGATGCCCTTACTTTTATGGGTTTTTTCTGTTTGTTCCGGTTTATTTATTAACGATTTCCCAGAACTGTTTGCTGTCGCGAACTTCTTGCAGTTGGCGTTCCATATTTATCCAGAACTGTTTTTCTTTGTCTTTGCATAGACGTTTGTAATTTGTTACTGCCGTTTTGTAGATGTGTCCCATTATTTCGTTTCGTCTTAGCTGTTTAAGGCAATCAAAAGAGTGTTTCCTGGCCCTTTCGCATTGTACGTCGAACCACGGTTGCTTTCTGCTAAAGTTTAGTGACTGCTGCATGGGCTTGGAGGCATCTACGATTAAGTTTAGCAGTTTGGCTAGCAGTGTAGACCCACTCAGATCTTCTATTTGTTGGACTCCTGATACTAATGCATCTGTGTAACTTAGGATGTGGTTGTCCTTCCACTTTAACCTTCGGTTGAGTTTTGGCTGGGTACTATCGACTTGTTCATGTAGAGTGAGTTTTAAAAGGACTTTGATGGGCATATGATCAGAAAGAAGTTGAGCACCTACCACCAAATCTTTCACCACGTCGTGCCACTTTCCTTGTATGAGACAGTAGTCAATAGTCGACCTTGCTGCGCCCCTTATAAAGGTATATTCTCCTTCTTGGTCACCGATTGTCCTGCCGTTCATTGCCGTCAGTCCCAGTGATTCGCACATCTCCTTAGATTTAGAAATCGTGCTACTGGTCCTAAGGTCTATATTTGTGGGTTCTGATGTGGCTTGTGCTTTCCGATGCATGCATTTATATCCCCAATAATCATTAGGTTATTGCAACCTGCTGTCAGTCCGAAATCGTACACCTTTTTAAAATCTGCTTGCCAGTTATTGCAGTTAATGTATACTGGGAGTATATGTAGTTTTTCGTCTTTCGTGTTTATTTCGATGACTTCTGAGTTTTCCTTGCTCGTAAAGGTAATGTGTCCTTCGTTCACCAGCTGCTTTCGGATTCCGTAAATATTTAATTATTTATATATTGATGGATTATGTCACGGGTCCGTACGCTGTCTTGCTGGCTGGACAGTGTGTACGCGTGGGAAAAGCCATAATTAAATAGACTTGAATTTCTCAAAATCTGTGGGTTTGATTTGCCTGAAATTAATTCAGAAATTACTTAAAATTATGCCGCTTCTATTGATATACCGTGCAAGTTGGCATAACCTCTGTGCGAGCTGTATTAATTAAGTAAAGTAATTAAATAGACTTGAATTTCTCGAAATCTGTGGGTTTGATTACGTCCGTACGATGTCTTGCTGGCTGGACAGTGTGTTCGCGTGGGAACAGCCCTAATTAAATAGACTTGAATTTCTCGAAATCTGTGGGCTTGTTTGCCTCTAATTAATTTAGAAATTATATGATGGACGTTGATGCACTACGAGCAGTACAAACAAGTGGCCCAACGATACCAAGCACGTGCTTGTTACGCGCGGGACCCTTTATCAATTAGGGCAAAAATGCGAGTTCGCGAGGAAAATATATGAAACAAATACTACAACTAAGATTGAAGCAAATGAGATAAATTTTTAGTTTTTAATACGGGGATAGATGTTGAAGTGCAAATTAAATGATAAAGATTGTTATAATTTTTACATAGAACACGAAAGGGCTCATGCAGAGTAAAATTTGATATACATCGAGGCAAATTAAGAGGGTAATAATTTCGTGTTAGTCTAACGGGAACATTAAAAGTTAAACGGTTTACCAGTTCTACGGAGTCAATATCACCTTTTATAAGATTTTGCATAAAAATAGTACCAAGCATTATTCTACGGTTTTCAAGTGTAGGTAAATTAAGCAATAGTAATCTACTCTGGTAGGAAGGTAGCCTTACGTTTTGATCCCAGTTCAAACTACGAAGGGCAAAAAGAAGAAATTTTTTTTGCACCGACCCAATACGGTCGATGTGCACTTGATATTGTGGACTCCAAACTGAAGAACAATATTCCAAAATAGGACGGACAAGGAATGTATATAATAATCTGGTTGTATAAGGGTCATCAAATTCCTTAGACCAACGCTTTATAAACCCAAAAACACTCATAGCTTTATTGACAGTGGCCATTATGTGGCAATCAAATTTAAGTTTTGGGTCGAGAAGAACACCTAAATCGTTAATTGAATATATACGGTCGAGTGGTGTATTTTGAAGAGAATAACTAATAAACGTAGGATTACCCCTATAAAAAGTCATAACGTTGCATTTAAGGCAGTTCAGATTTAAAAGATTGTACTCACACCATCCCTGAAAACAATCAATATCTGACTGTAAGTTGAAACCGGACCCTACATCTTTATATGATAAACAAAGCTTAACATCGTCAGCGTACATTAGTACACGAGAATGAGCTACGATAGAGGGAAGATCGTTAATAAACAAAGTAAACAGCAAAGGGCCTAAATGACTACCTTGAGGAACTCCAGATGTCACGTTGATCATTTTAGAAACAGCGCTCTTAAATATAACCCTCTGAGTCCTACCATTTAAGTAACTTGAAATCCAAGTTAATAGATTACATGGAAACCCAAGCTGATCTAATTTGAATAAAAGGAGAGAGTGGTTAACAGAGTCAAAGGCCTTACTAAAATCTATATATATAACGTCAGTCTGCATGTTATTCTTATATCCATTTATTACAATAGATGACAATTCAAGAAGGTTGGTGGTGGTCGATCTTCGCTTAACAAAACCATGCTGACACGGTGATATTAGCGAGGAACATAAATGCTGCAAATGAGAAGTAATAATACATTCAAATGCTTTAGGAATTGCCGACAATTTAGAAATGCCTCTATAATTCTGGGCATCCGCCTTCGCACCCTTTTTGTGGAGTGGAATAATGAAAGAGTCCTTCCAGATAGTTGGAAAAACTGATGATGAAATAGACAAATGAAAAAGTTCAAGAATCGGTTTACAAATGATTGAAGCACAAAACTTAAGCACACTCCCAGGGAGTCCATCAGGACCGGGAGAATACGTTGGCGTTGTTGTTGCTAAATCCTTTAAAAGAGAACTTTTGGTAATTACAGGGGTAAAAATACAATTAGCCCTATTTAAGGGGTTAGGGTAGATAGGGTTTGACCAAGCAGCCGAACTATAAGTAGTTTGGAAAAACTCGGCAAATAAATCCGCAATTTCAGAATCCGACGATGCCTCTTTTGAGTTTAAACGTACCGATGAAGGCAATGCCGAAGACTTACGCTTGGCATTAACGAAGTTATAAAACTGCTTCGGATCATTTGAAAACTCGAATTTACATCGATTTAAATACATGGAATAGCAATGACTGTTGAGAACATTAAAATCTGAACGAGCCACAACATATTTCGCAAAATCAGATGGCTTACCCGTTTTTTTATACTTTTTATAAGTGTTGGATTTAAGATTTTTAAGTCTTTGAAGCGCATTGTTAAACCAAGGAGGCCTGTTTAGCTTCAGAGGAAGACTGTCAGGAACGCATTCGTCAAAAACAGTGTTTAAAACGCTATAGAAAAGTTTAATTGCACTGTCAATATCCATGCAATTGTACAAATCAGTCCAATTATATTGCGAAATCATGTAGTTTAGTTTATTATAGTCACATTTACGAAAGCATCTCCTTTTAGTTTGAGGAACTAAAGGAGAAAGGGTATCAGTACAGGGGAGGCCAATTGTCAATTCCAAAGTTGGATGATATCGGTCTTCAGGTACAACAAGTGCGTCAATTCTAGCTACAGTGACTTCATGCGGATCTAAAACAAATACTAGATCTAATTGTCTATTTAATGAATTTCGTATAAAGCTTACTTGCTGTAACGATAATTCTAAAAGGCCATCCACAAAATCATGGGCGGATAAAGGAATAGCGACAAGTGAGTCAGTGGGAATTACTTAAAACTATGCCCCTTCTATTGATATACCGTGCAAGTGGGCACAACCTCTGTGAGAGCTGTATTAATTAAGTAAAGATTGCATAGGAAATATTAATTTATTGATGGATTATGTCACGGGTCCGTACGCTGTCTTGCTGGCTGGACAGTGTGTACGCGTGGGAAAAGCCATAATTAAAAAGACTTGAATTTCTCAAAATCTGTGGGTTTGATTTGCCTGAAATTAATTCAGAAATTACTTAAAATTATGCCCCTTCTATCGATATACCGTGCAAGTTGACACAACCTCTGTGAGAGCTGTACTAATTAAGTAAAGTTAGCATATTAAATATTTATATATTGATGGATTATGTCACGGGTCCGTACGCGGTCTTGCTGGCTGGACAGTGTGTACGCGTGGGAAAAGCCTTAATTAAAAAGACTTGAATTTCTCGAAATCTGTGGGCTTGTTCGCTATCAATTAATTTAGAAATTACTATAAATTATGCCCCTTCTATCGATATACCGTGCAAGTTGGCACAACCTCTGTGAGAGCCGTATTAGTTTAGTAAAGTTTGCATAGGAAATATTTATATATTGATGGATTATTTCACGGGTCCAGACGCTGTCTTGATGGCTGGACAGTGTGTACGCGTGGGAAAAGCCATAATTAAAAAGACTCGAATTTCTCAAAATCTTTGGTTTGATTTGCCTGAAATTAATTCAGAAATTACTTAAAATTATGCCCCTTCTATCGATATACCGTGCAAGTTGGCACAACCTCTGTGAGAGCTGTATTAATTAAGTAAAGTTTGCATATTATATATTTATATATTGATGGATTATGTCACGGGTCCGTACGCTGTATTGCTGGCTGGACAGTGTGACCGCGTGGGAAAAGCCATAATTAAATAGACTTGAATTTCTCGAAATCTGTGGGCTTGTTTGCCTTTAATTAATTTAGAAATTACTTAAAACTATGCCCCTTCTATTGATATACCGTGCAAGTTGGCACAACCTCTGTGCGAGCTGTATTAGTTAAGTAAAGTTTGCATAGGAAATATTTATATATTGATAAATTATTTCACGGGTCCGGACGCTGTCTTGATGGCTGGTCAGTGTGTACGCGTGGGAAAAGCCTTAATTAAAAAGACTTGAATTTCTCAAAATCTTTGGTTTGATTTGCCTGAAATTAATTCAGAAATTACTTAAAATTATGCCCCTTCTATCGATATACCGTGCAAGTTGGCACAACCTCTGTGAGAGCTGTATTAATTAAGTAAAGTTTGCATATTAAATATTAATATATTGATAGATTATGTCACAGGTTCGTACGCTGTCTTGCTGGCTGGACAGTGTGACCGCGTGAGAAAAGCCATAATTAAATAGACTTGAATTTCTCGAAATCTGTGGGCTTGTTTGCCTTTAATTAATTCAGAAATTACTATAAATTATGCTCCTTCTATTGATATACCGTGCAAGTTGGCACAACCTCTGTGCGAGCTGTATTAGTTAAGTAAAGTTTGCATATTAAATATTTATATATTGATGGATTATGTCACGGGTCCGTACGCTGTCTTGCTGGCTGGACAGTGTGTACGCGTGGGAAAAGCCATAATTAAAAAGACTCGAATTTCTCAAAATCTTTGGTTTGATTTGCCTGAAATTAATTCAGAAATTACTTAAAATTATGCCCCTTCTATTGATATACCGTGCAAGTTGGCAGAACCTCTGTGAGAGCTGTATTAATTAAGTAAAATTTGCATAGGAAATATTAATATATTGATAGATTATGTCACGGGTCCGTACGCTGTATTGCTGGCTGGACAGTGTGACCGCGTGGGAAAAGCCATAATTAAATAGACTTGAATTTCTCGAAATCTGTGGGCTTGTTTGCCTTTAATTAATTTAGAAATTACTTAAAACTATGCCCCTTCTATTGATATACCGTGCAAGTTGGCACAACCTCTGTGAGAGCCGTATTAGTAAAGTAAAGTTTGCATAGGAAATATTTATATATTGATAAATTATTTCACGGGTCCGGACGCTGTCTTGATGGCTGGACAGTGTGTACGCGTGGAAAAAGCCTTTATTAATAAGATATTAATTCAGAAATAATTATAAATTATGCCGCTTCTATTGATATACCGTGCAAGTTGGCACAACCTCTGTGCGAGCTGTATTAATTAAGTAAAGTTTGCATAGGAAATATTAATATATTGATGGTTTATGTCACGGGTCCGTACGCTGTCTTGCTGGCTAAACAGTGTGACCGCGTGGGAAAAGCCATAATAAAATAGACTTGAATTTCTCGAAATCTGTGGGTTTGCTTTGCCTGAAATTAATTCAGAAATTTATTAAAATTATGCCCCTTCTATTGATATACCGTGCAAGTTGGTACAACCTCTGTGAGAGCTGTATTAATTAAGTAAAGTTTGCATAGGAAATATTTATATATTGATGGATTATTTCACGGGTCCGAACGCTGTCTTAATGGCTGGACAGTGTGTACGCGTGGGAAAAGCCTTAATTAAAAAGACTTGAATTTCTCGAAATCTGTGGGTTTGATTTGCCTGAAATTAATTCAGAAATTACTTAAAATTATGCCCCTTCTATGGATATACCGTGCAACTTGGCACAAACTCTGTGAGAGCTTTATTAATTAAGAAAAGTTTGCATAGGAAATATTAATATATTGATGGATTATGTCACGGGTCCGTACGCTGTCTTGCTGGCTGGACAGTGTGTACGCGTGGAAAGAGCAATAATTAAAAAGACTTGAATTTCTCGAAATCTGTGGGTTTCATTTGCCCGAAATCAATTTAGAAATTACTTATAATTATGACCCTTCTATTGATATACCGTGCAAGAGGGCACAACCACTGCGAGAGCTGTATTAATTAAGTAAAGTTTGCATATTAAATATTTATATATTGATGGATTATGTCACGGGTCCGTACGCTGTCTTGATGGCTGGACAGTGTGTACGCGTGGGAAAAGCCATAATTAAAAAGACTTGAATTTCTCAAAATCTGTGGGTTTGATTTGCCTGAAATTAATTCAGAAATTACTTAAAACAAGAGAGAACGCTATAGTCGGGTTCGTGTCCCGACTATCTAATACCCGTCACTCAGCTAAACGGAGTGCAAACGCTGTACTCGGGTTGGTGTCCCGACTAATAATCGTAACTCAGCTAAAAGGAGTGCGAGGGAGATAGATATAGAATCTTTGATTGCGTATAACTTTTTAATGAATGGTCCGATTTGAAAAATATCTTCTACATTTCGATAGGTATAAACATGCACAACAAAATTGCATTTATACTTCTCGGAAATCTTTAAAGGTGTGGGCGCCAGACACATTTTAAAATCGTTAGTGGGCGATTGTGGGCGTTAGAGGGGGTGTGGCACTCGGCTGAAATAAACTTGCGCTGCGTAGGAATCCCAAGAATATGCGTGGAAAATCTCAACCTTCTAGCTTTTGTAGTTTCCGAGATCTCAGCGTTCATACGGACAGACAGACAGACAGACGGACAGACAGACGGACAGACGGACATGGCTAGATCACTCGGCTGGTGATCCTGATCAAGAATATATATACTTTATGGGGTCGGAAACGCTTCCTTCTACCTGTTACATACTTTTGCACGAATACAATATACCCTTTTACTCTACGAGTAACGGGTATAATTATGCCCCTTCTATTGATATACCGTGCAAGTTGGCACAACCTCTGTGAGAGCTGTATTAATTAAGTAATGTTTGCATATTAAATATTTATATATTGATGGATTATGTCACGGGTCCGTACGCTGTATTGCTGGCTGGACAGTGTGACCGCGTGGGAAAAGCCATAATTAAATAGACTTGAATTTCTCGAAATCTGTGGGCTTGTTTGCCTTTAATTAATTTAGAAATTACTTAAAACTATGCCCCTTCTATTGATATACCGTGCAAGTTGGCACAACCTCTGTGCGAGCTGTATTAGTTAAGTAAAGTTTGCATAGGAAATATTTATATATTGATAAATTATTTCACGGGTCCGGACGCTGTCTTGATGGCTGGACAGTGTGTACGCGTGGGAAAAGCCTTAATTAAAAAGACTTGAATTTCTCAAAATCTTCGGTTTGATTTGCCTGAAATTAATTCAGAAATTACTTAAAATTATGCCCCTTCTATCGATATACCGTGCAAGTTGGCACAACCTCTGTGAGAGCTGTATTAATTAAGTAAAGTTTGCATATTAAATATTAATATATTGATAGATTATGTCACAGGTTCGTACGCTGTCTTGCTGGCTGGACAGTGTGACCGCGTGAGAAAAGCCATAGTTAAATAGACTTGAATTTCTCGAAATCTGTGGGCTTGTTTGCCTTTAATTAATTCAGAAATTACTATAAATTATGCCCCTTCTATTGATATACCGTGCAAGTTGGCACAACCTCTGTGCGAGCTGTATTAGTTAAGTAAAGTTTGCATATTAAATATTTATATATTGATGGATTATGTCACGGGTCCGTACGCTGTCTTGCTGGCTGGACAGTGTGTATGCGTGGGAAAAGCCATAATTAAAAAGACTCGAATTTCTCAAAATCTTTGGTTTGATTTGCCCGAAATTAATTCAGAAATTACTTAAAATTATGCCCCTTCTATTGATATACCGTGCAAGTTGGCACAACCTCTGTGAGAGCTGTATTAATTAAGTAAAATTTGCATAGGAAATATTAATATATTGATAGATTATGTCACGGGTCCGTACGCTGTCTTGCTGGCTGGACAGTGTGTACGCGTGGGAAAAGCCATAATTAAAAAGACTCGAATTTCTCAAAATCTTTGGTTTGATTTGCCTGAAATTAATTCAGAAATTACTTAAAATTATGCCCCTTCTATTGATATACCGTGCAAGTTGGCACAACCTCTGTGAGAGCTGTATTAATTAAGTAAAATTTGCATAGGAAATATTAATATATTGATAGATTATGTCACGGGTCCGTACGCTGTATTGCTGGCTGGACAGTGTGACCGCGTGGGAAAAGCCATAATTAAATAGACTTGAATTTCTCGAAATCTGTGGGCTTGTTTGCCTTTAATTAATTTAGAAATTACTTAAAACTATGCCCCTTCTATTGATATACCGTGCAAGTTGGCACAACCTCTGTGAGAGCCGTATTAATTAAGTAAAGTTAGCATATTAAATATTTATATATTGATGGATTATGTCACGGGTCCGTACGCTGTCTTGATGGCTTGACAGTGTGTACGCGTGGGAAAAGCCTTAATTAAAAAGACTTGAATTTCTCGAAATCCGTGGGTTTGATTTGCCTGAAATTAATTCAGAAATTACTTAAAATTATGCCCCTTCTATTGATATACCGTGCAAGTTGGCACAACCTCTGTGAGAGCTGTATTAACTAAGTAATGTTTGCATATTAAATATTTATATATTGATGGATTATGTCACGGGTCCGTACGCTGCTTGCTGGCTGAACAGTGTGTACGCGTGGAAAGAGCAATAATTAAAAAGACTTAAATTTGTGGAAATCTGTGGGTTTCATTTGCCCGAAATCAATTCAGAAATTACTTATAATTATGACCCTTCTATTGATATACCGTGCAAGTGGGCACAACCTCTGTGCGAGCTGTATTAGTTAAGTAAAGTTTGCATAGGAAATATTTATATATTGATAAATTATTTCACGGGTCCGGACGCTGTCTTGATGGCTGGACAGTGTGTACGCGTGGGAAAAGCCTTAATTAAAAAGACTTGAATTTCTCAAAATCTTCGGTTTGATTTGCCTGAAATTAATTCAGAAATTACTTAAAATTATGCCCCTTCTATCGATATACCGTGCAAGTTGGCACAACCTCTGTGAGAGCTGTATTAATTAAGTAAAGTTTGCATATTAAATATTAATATATTGATAGATTATGTCACAGGTTCGTACGCTGTCTTGCTGGCTAAACAGTGTGACCGCGTGGGAAAAGCCATAATAAAATAGACTTGAATTTCTCGAAATCTGTGGGTTTGCTTTGCCTGAAATTAATTCAGAAATTTATTAAAATTATGCCCCTTCTATTGATATACCGTGCAAGTTGGTACAACCTCTGTGAGAGCTGTATTAATTAAGTAAAGTTTGCATAGGAAATATTTATATATTGATGGATTATTTCACGGGTCCGAACGCTGTCTTAATGGCTGGACAGTGTGTACGCGTGGGAAAAGCCTTAATTAAAAAGACTTGAATTTCTCGAAATCTGTGGGTTTGATTTGCCTGAAATTAATTCAGAAATTACTTAAAATTATGCCCCTTCTATTGATATACCGTGCAACTTGGCACAAACTCTGTGAGAGCTTTATTAATTAAGAAAAGTTTGCATAGGAAATATTAATATATTGATGGATTATGTCACGGGTCCGTACGCTGTCTTGCTGGCTGGACAGTGTGTACGCGTGGAAAGAGCAATAATTAAAAAGACTTGAATTACTCGAAATCTGTGGGTTTCATTTGCCCGAAATCAATTCAGAAATTACTTATAATTATGCCCCTTCTATTGATATACCGTGCAAGTGGGCACAACCTCTGTGAGAGCTGTATTAATTAAGTAAAGTTTGCATATTAAATATTTATATATTGATGGATTATGTCACGGGTCCGTACGCTGTCTTGATGGCTTGACAGTGTGTACGCGTGGGAAAAGCCTTAATTAAAAAGACTTGAATTTCTCGAAATCCGTGGGTTTGATTTGCCTGAAATTAATTCAGAAATTACTTAAAATTATGCCCCTTCTATTGATATACCGTGCAAGTTGGCACAACCTCTGTGAGAGCTGTATTAACTAAGTAAAGTTTGTATATTAAATATTTATATATTGATGGATTATGTCACGGGTCCGTACGCTGTCTTGCTGGCTGGACATTGTGTACGCGTGGAAAGAGCAATAATTAAAAAGACTTGAATTACTCGAAATCTGTGGGTTTCATTTGCCCGAAATCAATTCAGAAATTACTTATAATTATGCCCCTTCTATTGATATACCGTGCAAGTGGGCACAACCTCTGTGAGAGCTGTATTAATTAAGTAAAGTTTGCATATTAAATATTTACATATTGATGGATTATGTCACGGGTCCGTACGCTGTCTTGATGGCTGGACAGTGTGTACGCGTGGGAAAAGCCATAATTAAAAAGACTTGAATTTCTCAAAATCTGTGGGTTTGATTTGCCTGAAATTAATTCAGAAATTACTTAAAACAAGAGAGAACGCTATAGTCGGGTTCGTGTCCCGACTATCTAATACCCGTCACTCAGCTAAACGGAGTGCAAACGCTGTACTCCTGATCAAGAATATATATACTTTATGGGGTCGGAAACGCTTCCTTCTACCTGTTACATACTTTTGCACGAATACAATATACCCTTTTACTCTACGAGTAACGGGTATAATTATGCCCCTTCTATTGATATACCGTGCAAGTTGGCACAACCTTTGTGAGAGCTGTATTAATTAAGTAATGTTTGCATATTAAATATTTATATATTAATGGATTATGTCACGGGTCCGTACGCTGTCTTGATGGCTTGACAGTGTGTACGCGTGGGAAAAGCCTTAATTAAAAAGACTTGAATTTCTCGAAATCCGTGGGTTTGATTTGCCTGAAATTAATTCAGAAATTACTTAAAATTATGCCCCTTCTATTGATATACCGTGCAAGTTGGCACAACCTCTGTGAGAGCTGTATTAACTAAGTAATGTTTGCATATTAAATATTTATATATTGATGGATTATGTCACGGGTCCGTACGCTGCTTGCTGGCTGAACAGTGTGTACGCGTGGAAAGAGCAATAATTAAAAAGACTTGAATTTGTGGAAATCTGTGGGTTTCATTTGCCCGAAATCAATTCAGAAATTACTTATAATTATGACCCTTCTATTGATATACCGTGCAAGTGGGCACAACCTCTGTGCGAGCTGTATTAGTTAAGTAAAGTTTGCATAGGAAATATTTATATATTGATAAATTATTTCACGGGTCCGGACGCTGTCTTGATGGCTGGACAGTGTGTACGCGTGGGAAAAGCCTTAATTAAAAAGACTTGAATTTCTCAAAATCTTCGGTTTGATTTGCCTGAAATTAATTCAGAAATTACTTAAAATTATGCCCCTTCTATCGATATACCGTGCAAGTTGGCACAACCTCTGTGAGAGCTGTATTAATTAAGTAAAGTTTGCATATTAAATATTAATATATTGATAGATTATGTCACAGGTTCGTACGCTGTCTTGCTGGCTAAACAGTGTGACCGCGTGGGAAAAGCCATAATAAAATAGACTTGAATTTCTCGAAATCTGTGTGTTTGCTTTGCCTGAAATTAATTCAGAAATTTATTAAAATTATGCCCCTTCTATTGATATACCGTGCAAGTTGGTACAACCTCTGTGAGAGCTGTATTAATTAAGTAAAGTTTGCATAGGAAATATTTATATATTGATGGATTATTTCACGGGTCCGAACGCTGTCTTAATGGCTGGACAGTGTGTACGCGTGGGAAAAGCCTTAATTAAAAAGACTTGAATTTCTCGAAATCTGTGGGTTTGATTTGCCTGAAATTAATTCAGAAATTACTTAAAATTATGCCCCTTCTATTGATATACCGTGCAACTTGGCACAAACTCTGTGAGAGCTTTATTAATTAAGAAAAGTTTGCATAGGAAATATTAATATATTGATGGATTATGTCACGGGTCCGTACGCTGTCTTGCTGGCTGGACAGTGTGTACGCGTGGAAAGAGCAATAATTAAAAAGACTTGAATTACTCGAAATCTGTGGGTTTCATTTGCCCGAAATCAATTCAGAAATTACTTATAATTATGCCCCTTCTATTGATATACCGTGCAAGTGGGCACAACCTCTGTGAGAGCTGTATTAATTAAGTAAAGTTTGCATATTAAATATTTATATATTGATGGATTATGTCACGGGTCCGTACGCTGTCTTGATGGCTTGACAGTGTGTACGCGTGGGAAAAGCCTTAATTAAAAAGACTTGAATTTCTCGAAATCCGTGGGTTTGATTTGCCTGAAATTAATTCAGAAATTACTTAAAATTATGCCCCTTCTATTGATATACCGTGCAAGTTGGCACAACCTCTGTGAGAGCTGTATTAACTAAGTAAAGTTTGTATATTAAATATTTATATATTGATGGATTATGTCACGGGTCCGTACGCTGTCTTGCTGGCTGGACATTGTGTACGCGTGGAAAGAGCAATAATTAAAAAGACTTGAATTACTCGAAATCTGTGGGTTTCATTTGCCCGAAATCAATTCAGAAATTACTTATAATTATGCCCCTTCTATTGATATACCGTGCAAGTGGGCACAACCTCTGTGAGAGCTGTATTAATTAAGTAAAGTTTGCATATTAAATATTTACATATTGATGGATTATGTCACGGGTCCGTACGCTGTCTTGATGGCTGGACAGTGTGTACGCGTGGGAAAAGCCATAATTAAAAAGACTTGAATTTCTCAAAATCTGTGGGTTTGATTTGCCTGAAATTAATTCAGAAATTACTTAAAACAAGAGAGAACGCTATAGTCGGGTTCGTGTCCCGACTATCTAATACCCGTCACTCAGCTAAACGGAGTGCAAACGCTGTACTCCTGATCAAGAATATATATACTTTATGGGGTCGGAAACGCTTCCTTCTACCTGTTACATACTTTTGCACGAATACAATATACCCTTTTACTCTACGAGTAACGGGTATAATTATGCCCCTTCTATTGATATACCGTGCAAGTTGGCACAACCTTTGTGAGAGCTGTATTAATTAAGTAATGTTTGCATATTAAATATTTATATATTAATGGATTATGTCACGGGTCCGTACGCTGTCTTGATGGCTTGACAGTGTGTACGCGTGGGAAAAGCCTTAATTAAAAAGACTTGAATTTCTCGAAATCCGTGGGTTTGATTTGCCTGAAATTAATTCAGAAATTACTTAAAATTATGCCCCTTCTATTGATATACCGTGCAAGTTGGCACAACCTCTGTGAGAGCTGTATTAACTAAGTAATGTTTGCATATTAAATATTTATATATTGATGGATTATGTCACGGGTCCGTACGCTGCTTGCTGGCTGAACAGTGTGTACGCGTGGAAAGAGCAATAATTAAAAAGACTTGAATTTGTGGAAATCTGTGGGTTTCATTTGCCCGAAATCAATTCAGAAATTACTTATAATTATGACCCTTCTATTGATATACCGTGCAAGTGGGCACAACCTCTGTGCGAGCTGTATTAGTTAAGTAAAGTTTGCATAGGAAATATTTATATATTGATAAATTATTTCACGGGTCCGGACGCTGTCTTGATGGCTGGACAGTGTGTACGCGTGGGAAAAGCCTTAATTAAAAAGACTTGAATTTCTCAAAATCTTCGGTTTGATTTGCCTGAAATTAATTCAGAAATTACTTAAAATTATGCCCCTTCTATCGATATACCGTGCAAGTTGGCACAACCTCTGTGAGAGCTGTATTAATTAAGTAAAGTTTGCATATTAAATATTAATATATTGATAGATTATGTCACAGGTTCGTACGCTGTCTTGCTGGCTAAACAGTGTGACCGCGTGGGAAAAGCCATAATAAAATAGACTTGAATTTCTCGAAATCTGTGTGTTTGCTTTGCCTGAAATTAATTCAGAAATTTATTAAAATTATGCCCCTTCTATTGATATACCGTGCAAGTTGGTACAACCTCTGTGAGAGCTGTATTAATTAAGTAAAGTTTGCATAGGAAATATTTATATATTGATGGATTATTTCACGGGTCCGAACGCTGTCTTAATGGCTGGACAGTGTGTACGCGTGGGAAAAGCCTTAATTAAAAAGACTTGAATTTCTCGAAATCTGTGGGTTTGATTTGCCTGAAATTAATTCAGAAATTACTTAAAATTATGCCCCTTCTATTGATATACCGTGCAACTTGGCACAAACTCTGTGAGAGCTTTATTAATTAAGAAAAGTTTGCATAGGAAATATTAATATATTGATGGATTATGTCACGGGTCCGTACGCTGTCTTGCTGGCTGGACAGTGTGTACGCGTGGAAAGAGCAATAATTAAAAAGACTTGAATTACTCGAAATCTGTGGGTTTCATTTGCCCGAAATCAATTCAGAAATTACTTATAATTATGCCCCTTCTATTGATATACCGTGCAAGTGGGCACAACCTCTGTGAGAGCTGTATTAATTAAGTAAAGTTTGCATATTAAATATTTATATATTGATGGATTATGTCACGGGTCCGTACGCTGTCTTGATGGCTTGACAGTGTGTACGCGTGGGAAAAGCCTTAATTAAAAAGACTTGAATTTCTCGAAATCCGTGGGTTTGATTTGCCTGAAATTAATTCAGAAATTACTTAAAATTATGCCCCTTCTATTGATATACCGTGCAAGTTGGCACAACCTCTGTGAGAGCTGTATTAACTAAGTAAAGTTTGTATATTAAATATTTATATATTGATGGATTATGTCACGGGTCCGTACGCTGTCTTGCTGGCTGGACATTGTGTACGCGTGGAAAGAGCAATAATTAAAAAGACTTGAATTACTAAGATTATTTCACGGGTCCGAACGCTGTCTTAATGGCTGGACAGTGTGTACGCGTGGGAAAAGCCTTAATTAAAAAGACTTGAATTTCTCGAAATCTGTGGGTTTTATTTGCCTGAAATTAATTCAGAAATTACTTAAAATTATGCCCCTTCTATTGATATACCGTGCAACTTGGCACAAACTCTGTGAGAGCTTTATTAATTAAGAAAAGTTTGCATAGGAAATATTAATATATTGATGGATTATGTCACGGGTCCGTACGCTGTCTTGCTGGCTGGACAGTGTGTACGCGTGGAAAGAGCAATAATTAAAAAGACTTGAATTACTCGAAATCTGTGGGTTTCATTTGCCCGAAATCAATTCAGAAATTACTTATAATTATGCCCCTTCTATTGATATACCGTGCAAGTGGGCACAACCTCTGTGAGAGCTGTATTAATTAAGTAAAGTTTGCATATTAAATATTTATATATTGATGGATTATGTCACGGGTCCGTACGCTGTCTTGATGGCTGGACAGTGTGTACGCGTGGGAAAAGCCATAATTAAAAAGACTTGAATTTCTCAAAATCTGTGGGTTTGATTTGCCTGAAATTAATTCAGAAATTACTTAAAATTATGCCCCTTCTATTGATATACCGTGCAACTTGGCACAAACTCTGTGAGAGCTGTATTAACTAAGTAAAGTTTGTATATTAAATATTTATATATTGATGGATTATGTCACGGGTCCGTACGCTGTCTTGCTGGCTGGACATTGTGTACGCGTGGAAAGAGCAATAATTAAAAAGACTTGAATTACTCGAAATCTGTGGGTTTCATTTGCCCGAAATCAATTCAGAAATTACTTATAATTATGCCCCTTCTATTGATATACCGTGCAAGTGGGCACAACCTCTGTGAGAGCTGTATTAATTAAGTAAAGTTTGCATATTAAATATTTACATATTGATGGATTATGTCACGGGTCCGTACGCTGTCTTGATGGCTGGACAGTGTGTACGCGTGGGAAAAGCCATAATTAAAAAGACTTGAATTTCTCAAAATCTGTGGGTTTGATTTGCCTGAAATTAATTCAGAAATTACTTAAAACAAGAGAGAACGCTATAGTCGGGTTCGTGTCCCGACTATCTAATACCCGTCACTCAGCTAAACGGAGTGCAAACGCTGTACTCCTGATCAAGAATATATATACTTTATGGGGTCGGAAACGCTTCCTTCTACCTGTTACATACTTTTGCACGAATACAATATACCCTTTTACTCTACGAGTAACGGGTATAATTATGCCCCTTCTATTGATATACCGTGCAAGTTGGCACAACCTTTGTGAGAGCTGTATTAATTAAGTAATGTTTGCATATTAAATATTTATATATTGATGGATTATGTCACGGGTCCGTACGCTGTCTTGATGGCTTGACAGTGTGTACGCGTGGGAAAAGCCTTAATTAAAAAGACTTGAATTTCTCGAAATCCGTGGGTTTGATTTGCCTGAAATTAATTCAGAAATTACTTAAAATTATGCCCCTTCTATTGATATACCGTGCAAGTTGGCACAACCTCTGTGAGAGCTGTATTAACTAAGTAATATTTGCATATTAAATATTTATATATTGATGGATTATGTCACGGGTCCGTACGCTGCTTGCTGGCTGAACAGTGTGTACGCGTGGAAAGAGCAATAATTAAAAAGACTTGAATTTGTGGAAATCTGTGGGTTTCATTTGCCCGAAATCAATTCAGAAATTACTTATAATTATGACCCTTCTATTGATATACCGTGCAAGTGGGCACAACCTCTGTGCGAGCTGTATTAGTTAAGTAAAGTTTGCATAGGAAATATTTATATATTGATAAATTATTTCACGGGTCCGGACGCTGTCTTGATGGCTGGACAGTGTGTACGCGTGGGAAAAGCCTTAATTAAAAAGACTTGAATTTCTCAAAATCTTCGGTTTGATTTGCCTGAAATTAATTCAGAAATTACTTAAAATTATGCCCCTTCTATCGATATACCGTGCAAGTTGGCACAACCTCTGTGAGAGCTGTATTAATTAAGTAAAGTTTGCATATTAAATATTAATATATTGATAGATTATGTCACAGGTTCGTACGCTGTCTTGCTGGCTAAACAGTGTGACCGCGTGGGAAAAGCCATAATAAAATAGACTTGAATTTCTCGAAATCTGTGTGTTTGCTTTGCCTGAAATTAATTCAGAAATTTATTAAAATTATGCCCCTTCTATTGATATACCGTGCAAGTTGGTACAACCTCTGTGAGAGCTGTATTAATTAAGTAAAGTTTGCATAGGAAATATTTATATATTGATGGATTATTTCACGGGTCCGAACGCTGTCTTAATGGCTGGACAGTGTGTACGCGTGGGAAAAGCCTTAATTAAAAAGACTTGAATTTCTCGAAATCTGTGGGTTTGATTTGCCTGAAATTAATTCAGAAATTACTTAAAATTATGCCCCTTCTATTGATATACCGTGCAACTTGGCACAAACTCTGTGAGAGCTTTATTAATTAAGAAAAGTTTGCATAGGAAATATTAATATATTGATGGATTATGTCACGGGTCCGTACGCTGTCTTGCTGGCTGGACAGTGTGTACGCGTGGAAAGAGCAATAATTAAAAAGACTTGAATTACTCGAAATCTGTGGGTTTCATTTGCCCGAAATCAATTCAGAAATTACTTATAATTATGCCCCTTCTATTGATATACCGTGCAAGTGGGCACAACCTCTGTGAGAGCTGTATTAATTAAGTAAAGTTTGCATATTAAATATTTATATATTGATGGATTATGTCACGGGTCCGTACGCTGTCTTGATGGCTGGACAGTGTGTACGCGTGGGAAAAGCCATAATTAAAAAGACTTGAATTTCTCAAAATCTGTGGGTTTGATTTGCCTGAAATTAATTCAGAAATTACTTAAAACAAGAGAAAACGCTATAGTCGGGTTCGTGTCCCGACTATCTAATACCCGTCACTCAGCTAAACGGAGTGCAAACGCTGTACTCCTGATCAAGAATATATATACTTTATGGGGTCGGAAACGCTTCCTTCTACCTGTTACATACTTTTGCACGAATACAATATACCCTTTTACTCTACGAGTAACGGGTATAATTATGCCCCTTCTATCGATATACCGTGCAAGTTGGGACAACCTCTGTGAGAGCTGTATTAATTAAGTAAAGTTTGCATATTATATATTTATATATTGATGGATTATGTCACGGGTCCGTACGCTGTATTGCTGGCTGGACAGTGTGACCGCGTGGGAAAAGCCATAATTAAATAGACTTGAATTTCTCGAAATCTGTGGGCTTGTTTGCCTTTAATTAATTTAGAAATTACTTAAAACTATGCCCCTTCTATTGATATACCGTGCAAGTTGGCACAACCTCTGTGAGAGCTGTATTAATTAAGTAAAGTTTGCATATTATATATTTATATATTGATGGATTATGTCACGGGTCCGTACGCTGTATTGCTGGCTGGACAGTGTGACCGCGTGGGAAAAGCCATAATTAAATAGACTTGAATTTCTCGAAATCTGTGGGCTTGTTTGCCTTTAATTAATTTAGAAATTACTTAAAACTATGCCCCTTCTATTGATATACCGTGCAAGTTGATACAACCTCTGTGAGAGCTGTATTAATTAAGTAAAGTTTGCATAGGAAATATTTATATATTGATAAATTATTTCACGGGTCCGGACGCTGTCTTGATGGCTGGACAGTGTGTACGCGTGGGAAAAGCCTTAATTAAAAAGACTTGAATTTCTCGAAATCCGTGGGTTTGATTTGCCTGAAATTAATTCAGAAATTACTTAAAATTATGCCCCTTCTATTGATATACCGTGCAAGTTGGCACAACCTCTGTGAGAGCTGTATTAATTAAGTAAAGTTTGCATATTATATATTTATATATTGATGGATTATGTCACGGGTCCGTACGCTGTATTGCTGGCTGGACAGTGTGACCGCGTGGGAAAAGCCATAATTAAATAGACTTGAATTTCTCGAAATCTGTGGGCTTGTTTGCCTTTAATTAATTTAGAAATTACTTAAAACTATGCCCCTTCTATTGATATACCGTGCAAGTTGGTACAACCTCTGTGAGAGCTGTATTAATTAAGTAAAGTTTGCATAGGAAATATTTATATATTGATAAATTATTTCACGGGTCCGGACGCTGTCTTGATGGCTGGACAGTGTGTACGCGTGGGAAAAGCCATAATTAAAAAGACTTGAATTTCTCAAAATCTGTGGGTTTGATTTGCCTGAAATTAATTCAGAAATTACTTAAAACAAGAGAAAACGCTATAGTCGGGTTCGTGTCCCGACTATCTAATACCCGTCACTCAGCTAAACGGAGTGCAAACGCTGTACTCCTGATCAAGAATATATATACTTTATGGGGTCGGAAACGCTTCCTTCTACCTGTTACATACTTTTGCACGAATACAATATACCCTTTTACTCTACGAGTAACGGGTATAATTATGCCCCTTCTATTGATATACCGTGCAAGTTGGCACAACCTTTGTGAGAGCTGTATTAATTAAGTAATGTTTGCATATTAAATATTTATATATTGATGGATTATGTCACGGGTCCGTACGCTGTCTTGATGGCTTGACAGTGTGTACGCGTGGGAAAAGCCTTAATTAAAAAGACTTGAATTTCTCGAAATCCGTGGGTTTGATTTGCCTGAAATTAATTCAGAAATTACTTAAAATTATGCCCCTTCTATTGATATACCGTGCAAGTTGGCACAACCTCTGTGAGAGCTGTATTAACTAAGTAATGTTTGCATATTAAATATTTATATATTGATGGATTATGTCACGGGTCCGTACGCTGCTTGCTGGCTGAACAGTGTGTACGCGTGGAAAGAGCAATAATTAAAAAGACTTGAATTTGTGGAAATCTGTGGGTTTCATTTGCCCGAAATCAATTCAGAAATTACTTATAATTATGACCCTTCTATTGATATACCGTGCAAGTGGGCACAACCTCTGTGCGAGCTGTATTAGTTAAGTAAAGTTTGCATAGGAAATATTTATATATTGATAAATTATTTCACGGGTCCGGACGCTGTCTTGATGGCTGGACAGTGTGTACGCGTGGGAAAAGCCTTAATTAAAAAGACTTGAATTTCTCAAAATCTTCGGTTTGATTTGCCTGAAATTAATTCAGAAATTACTTAAAATTATGCCCCTTCTATCGATATACCGTGCAAGTTGGCACAACCTCTGTGAGAGCTGTATTAATTAAGTAAAGTTTGCATATTAAATATTAATATATTGATAGATTATGTCACAGGTTCGTACGCTGTCTTGCTGGCTAAACAGTGTGACCGCGTGGGAAAAGCCATAATAAAATAGACTTGAATTTCTCGAAATCTGTGTGTTTGCTTTGCCTGAAATTAATTCAGAAATTTATTAAAATTATGCCCCTTCTATTGATATACCGTGCAAGTTGGTACAACCTCTGTGAGAGCTGTATTAATTAAGTAAAGTTTGCATAGGAAATATTTATATATTGATGGATTATTTCACGGGTCCGAACGCTGTCTTAATGGCTGGACAGTGTGTACGCGTGGGAAAAGCCTTAATTAAAAAGACTTGAATTTCTCGAAATCTGTGGGTTTGATTTGCCTGAAATTAATTCAGAAATTACTTAAAATTATGCCCCTTCTATTGATATACCGTGCAACTTGGCACAAACTCTGTGAGAGCTTTATTAATTAAGAAAAGTTTGCATAGGAAATATTAATATATTGATGGATTATGTCACGGGTCCGTACGCTGTCTTGCTGGCTGGACAGTGTGTACGCGTGGAAAGAGCAATAATTAAAAAGACTTGAATTACTCGAAATCTGTGGGTTTCATTTGCCCGAAATCAATTCAGAAATTACTTATAATTATGCCCCTTCTATTGATATACCGTGCAAGTGGGCACAACCTCTGTGAGAGCTGTATTAATTAAGTAAAGTTTGCATATTAAATATTTATATATTGATGGATTATGTCACGGGTCCGTACGCTGTCTTGATGGCTGGACAGTGTGTACGCGTGGGAAAAGCCATAATTAAAAAGACTTGAATTTCTCAAAATCTGTGGGTTTGATTTGCCTGAAATTAATTCAGAAATTACTTAAAATTATGCCCCTTCTATCGATATACCGTGCAAGTTGGCACAACCTCTGTGAGAGCTGTATTAATTAAGTAAAGTTTGCATATTAAATATTAATATATTGATAGATTATGTCACAGGTTCGTACGCTGTCTTGCTGGCTAAACAGTGTGACCGCGTGGGAAAAGCCATAATAAAATAGACTTGAATTTCTCGAAATCTGTGTGTTTGCTTTGCCTGAAATTAATTCAGAAATTTATTAAAATTATGCCCCTTCTATTGATATACCGTGCAAGTTGGTACAACCTCTGTGAGAGCTGTATTAATTAAGTAAAGTTTGCATAGGAAATATTTATATATTGATGGATTATTTCACGGGTCCGAACGCTGTCTTAATGGCTGGACAGTGTGTACGCGTGGGAAAAGCCTTAATTAAAAAGACTTGAATTTCTCGAAATCTGTGGGTTTGATTTGCCTGAAATTAATTCAGAAATTACTTAAAATTATGCCCCTTCTATTGATATACCGTGCAACTTGGCACAAACTCTGTGAGAGCTTTATTAATTAAGAAAAGTTTGCATAGGAAATATTAATATATTGATGGATTATGTCACGGGTCCGTACGCTGTCTTGCTGGCTGGACAGTGTGTACGCGTGGAAAGAGCAATAATTAAAAAGACTTGAATTACTCGAAATCTGTGGGTTTCATTTGCCCGAAATCAATTCAGAAATTACTTATAATTATGCCCCTTCTATTGATATACCGTGCAAGTGGGCACAACCTCTGTGAGAGCTGTATTAATTAAGTAAAGTTTGCATATTAAATATTTATATATTGATGGATTATGTCACGGGTCCGTACGCTGTCTTGATGGCTGGACAGTGTGTACGCGTGGGAAAAGCCATAATTAAAAAGACTTGAATTTCTCAAAATCTGTGGGTTTGATTTGCCTGAAATTAATTCAGAAATTACTTAAAACAAGAGAAAACGCTATAGTCGGGTTCGTGTCCCGACTATCTAATACCCGTCACTCAGCTAAACGGAGTGCAAACGCTGTACTCCTGATCAAGAATATATATACTTTATGGGGTCGGAAACGCTTCCTTCTACCTGTTACATACTTTTGCACGAATACAATATACCCTTTTACTCTACGAGTAACGGGTATAATTATGCCCCTTCTATCGATATACCGTGCAAGTTGGCACAACCTCTGTGAGAGCTGTATTAATTAAGTAAAGTTTGCATATTATATATTTATATATTGATGGATTATGTCACGGGTCCGTACGCTGTATTGCTGGCTGGACAGTGTGACCGCGTGGGAAAAGCCATAATTAAATAGACTTGAATTTCTCGAAATCTGTGGGCTTGTTTGCCTTTAATTAATTTAGAAATTACTTAAAACTATGCCCCTTCTATTGATATACCGTGCAAGTTGGCACAACCTCTGTGAGAGCTGTATTAATTAAGTAAAGTTTGCATATTATATATTTATATATTGATGGATTATGTCACGGGTCCGTACGCTGTATTGCTGGCTGGACAGTGTGACCGCGTGGGAAAAGCCATAATTAAATAGACTTGAATTTCTCGAAATCTGTGGGCTTGTTTGCCTTTAATTAATTTAGAAATTACTTAAAACTATGCCCCTTCTATTGATATACCGTGCAAGTTGGTACAACCTCTGTGAGAGCTGTATTAATTAAGTAAAGTTTGCATAGGAAATATTTATATATTGATAAATTATTTCACGGGTCCGGACGCTGTCTTGATGGCTGGACAGTGTGTACGCGTGGGAAAAGCCTTAATTAAAAAGACTTGAATTTCTCGAAATCCGTGGGTTTGATTTGCCTGAAATTAATTCAGAAATTACTTAAAATTATGCCCCTTCTATTGATATACCGTGCAAGTTGGCACAACCTCTGTGAGAGCTGTATTAATTAAGTAAAGTTTGCATATTATATATTTATATATTGATGGATTATGTCACGGGTCCGTACGCTGTATTGCTGGCTGGACAGTGTGACCGCGTGGGAAAAGCCATAATTAAATAGACTTGAATTTCTCGAAATCTGTGGGCTTGTTTGCCTTTAATTAATTTAGAAATTACTTAAAACTATGCCCCTTCTATTGATATACCGTGCAAGTTGGTACAACCTCTGTGAGAGCTGTATTAATTAAGTAAAGTTTGCATAGGAAATATTTATATATTGATAAATTATTTCACGGGTCCGGACGCTGTCTTGATGGCTGGACAGTGTGTACGCGTGGGAAAAGCCATAATTAAAAAGACTTGAATTTCTCAAAATCTGTGGGTTTGATTTGCCTGAAATTAATTCAGAAATTACTTAAAACAAGAGAGAACGCTATAGTCGGGTTCGTGTCCCGACTATCTAATACCCGTCACTCAGCTAAACGGAGTGCAAACGCTGTACTCCTGATCAAGAATATATATACTTTATGGGGTCGGAAACGCTTCCTTCTACCTGTTACATACTTTTGCACGAATACAATATACCCTTTTACTCTACGAGTAACGGGTATAATTATGCTCCTTCTATCGATATACCGTGCAAGTTGGCACAACCTCTGTGAGAGCTGTATTAATTAAGTAAAGTTTGCATATTATATATTTATATATTGATGGATTATGTCACGGGTCCGTACGCTGTATTGTTGGCTGGACAGTGTGACCGCGTGGGAAAAGCCATAATTAAATAGACTTGAATTTCTCGAAATCTGTGGGCTTGTTTGCCTTTAATTAATTTAGAAATTACTTAAAACTATGCCCCTTCTATTGATATACCGTGCAAGTTGGCACAACCTCTGTGAGAGCTGTATTAATTAAGTAAAGTTTGCATATTATATATTTATATATTGATGGATTATGTCACGGGTCCGTACGCTGTATTGCTGGCTGGACAGTGTGACCGCGTGGGAAAAGCCATAATTAAATAGACTTGAATTTCTCGAAATCTGTGGGCTTGTTTGCCTTTAATTAATTTAGAAATTACTTAAAACTATGCCCCTTCTATTGATATACCGTGCAAGTTGGTACAACCTCTGTGAGAGCTGTATTAATTAAGTAAAGTTTGCATAGGAAATATTTATATATTGATAAATTATTTCACGGGTCCGGACGCTGTCTTGATGGCTGGACAGTGTGTACGCGTGGGAAAAGCCTTAATTAAAAAGACTTGAATTTCTCGAAATCCGTGGGTTTGATTTGCCTGAAATTAATTCAGAAATTACTTAAAATTATGCCCCTTCTATTGATATACCGTGCAAGTTGGCACAACCTCTGTGAGAGCTGTATTAATTAAGTAAAGTTTGCATATTATATATTTATATATTGATGGATTATGTCACGGGTCCGTACGCTGTATTGCTGGCTGGACAGTGTGACCGCGTGGGAAAAGCCATAATTAAATAGACTTGAATTTCTCGAAATCTGTGGGCTTGTTTGCCTTTAATTAATTTAGAAATTACTTAAAACTATGCCCCTTCTATTGATATACCGTGCAAGTTGGCACAACCTCTGTGAGAGCTGTATTAATTAAGTAAAGTTTGCATATTAAATATTAATATATTGATAGATTATGTCACAGGTTCGTACGCTGTCTTGCTGACTAAACAGTGTGACCGCGTGGGAAAAGCCATAATAAAATAGACTTGAATTTCTCGAAATCTGTGGGTTTGCTTTGCCTGAAATTAATTCAGAAATTTATTAAAATTATGCCCCTTCTATTGATATACCGTGCAAGTTGGTACAACCTCTGTGAGAGCTGTATTAATTAAGTAAAGTTTGCATAGGAAATATTTATATATTGATGGATTATTTCACGGGTCCAAACGCTGTCTTAATGGCTGGACAGTGTGTACGCGTGGGAAAAGCCTTAATTAAAAAGACTTGAATTTCTCGAAATCCGTGGGTTTGATTTGCCTGAAATTAATTCAGAAATTACTTAAAATTATGCCCCTTCTATTGATATACCGTGCAAGTTGGCACAACCTCTGTGAGAGCTGTATTAACTAAGTAATGTTTGCATATTAAATATTTATATATTGATGGATTATGTCACGGGTCCGTACGCTGTCTTGCTGGCTGGAAAGTGTGTACGCGTGGAAAGAGCAATAATTAAAAAGACTTGAATTTCTCGAAATCTGTGGGTTTGATTTGCCTGAAATTAATTCAGAAATTACTTAAAACAAGAGAGAACGCTATAGTCGGGTTCGTGTCCCGACTATCTAATACCCGTCACTCAGCTAAACGGAGTGCAAACGCTGTACTCCTGATCAAGAATATATATACTTTATGGGGTCGGAAACGCTTCCTTCTACCTGTTACATACTTTTGCACGAATACAATATACCCTTTTATTCTACGAGTAACGGGTATAATTATGCCCCTTCTATCGATATACCGTGCAAGTTGGCACAACCTCTGTGAGAGCTGTATTAATTAAGTTAAGTTTGCATATTATATATTTATATATTGATGGATTATGTCACGGGTCCGTACGCTGTATTGCTGGCTGGACAGTGTGACCGCGTGGGAAAAGCCATAATTAAATAGACTTGAATTTCTCGAAATCTGTGGGCTTGTTTGCCTTTAATTAATTTAGAAATTACTTAAAACTATGCCCCTTCTATTGATATACCGTGCAAGTTGGCACAACCTCTGTGCGAGCTGTATTAGTTAAGTAAAGTTTGCATAGGAAATATTTATATATTGATAAATTATTTCACGGGTCCGGACGCTGTCTTGATGGCTGGACAGTGTGTACGCGTGGGAAAAGCCTTAATTAAAAAGACTTGAATTTCTCAAAATCTTTGGTTTGATTTGCCTGAAATTAATTCAGAAATTACTTAAAATTATGCCCCTTCTATCGATATACCGTGCAAGTTGGCACAACCTCTGTGAGAGCTGTATTAATTAAGTAAAGTTTGCATATTAAATATTAATATATTGATAGATTATGTCACAGGTTCGTACGCTGTCTTGCTGGCTAAACAGTGTGACCGCGTGGGAAAAGCCATAATAAAATAGACTTGAATTTCTCGAAATCTGTGGGTTTGCTTTGCCTGAAATTAATTCAGAAATTTATTAAAATTATGCCCCTTCTATTGATATACCGTGCAAGTTGGTACAACCTCTGTGAGAGCTGTATTAATTAAGTAAAGTTTGCATATTATATATTTATATATTGATGGATTATGACACGGGTCCGTACGCTGTATTGCTGGCTGGACAGTGTGACCGCGTGGGAAAAGCCATAATTAAATAGACTTGAATTTCTCGAAATCTGTGGGCTTGTTTGCCTTTAATTAATTTAGAAATTACTTAAAACTTTGCCCCTTCTATTGATATACCGTGCAAGTTGGCACAACCTCTGTGCGAGCTGTATTAGTTAAGTAAAGTTTGCATAGGAAATATTTATATATTGATAAATTATTTCACGGGTCCGGACGCTGTCTTGATGGCTGGACAGTGTGTACGCGTGGGAAAAGCCTTAATTAAAAAGACTTGAATTTCTCAAAATCTTTGGTTTGATTTGCCTGAAATTAATTCAGAAATTACTTAAAATTATGCCCCTTCTATCGATATACCGTGCAAGTTGGCACAACCTCTGTGAGAGCTGTATTAATTAAGTAAAGTTTGCATATTAAATATTAATATATTGATAGATTATGTCACAGGTTCGTACGCTGTCTTGCTGGCTAAACAGTGTGACCGCGTGGGAAAAGCCATAATAAAATAGACTTGAATTTCTCGAAATCTGTGGGTTTGCTTTGCCTGAAATTAATTCAGAAATTTATTAAAATTATGCCCCTTCTATTGATATACCGTGCAAGTTGGTACAACCTCTGTGAGAGCTGTATTAATTAAGTAAAGTTTGCATATTATATATTTATATATTGATGGATTATGACACGGGTCCGTACGCTGTATTGCTGGCTGGACAGTGTGACCGCGTGGGAAAAGCCATAATTAAATAGACTTGAATTTCTCGAAATCTGTGGGCTTGTTTGCCTTTAATTAATTTAGAAATTACTTAAAACTATGCCCCTTCTATTGATATACCGTGCAAGTTGGCACAACCTCTGTGCGAGCTGTATTAGTTAAGTAAAGTTTGCATAGGAAATATTTATATATTGATAAATTATTTCACGGGTCCGAACGCTGTCTTAATGGCTGGACAGTGTGTACGCGTGGGAAAAGACTTAATTAAAAAGACTTGAATTTCTCGAAATCTGTGGGTTTGATTTGCCTGAAATTAATTCAGAAATTACTTAAAATTATGCCCCTTCTATTGATATACCGTGCAACTTGGCACAAACTCTGTGAGAGCTTTATTAATTAAGAAAAGTTTGCATAGGAAATATTAATATATTGATGGATTATGTCACGGGTCCGTACGCTGTCTTGCTGGCTGGACAGTGTGTACGCGTGGAAAGAGCAATAATTAAAAAGACTTGAATTACTCGAAATCTGTGGGTTTCATTTGCCCGAAATCAATTCAGAAATTACTTATAATTATGCCCCTTCTATTGATATACCGTGCAAGTGGGCACAACCTCTGTGAGAGCTGTATTAATTAAGTAAAGTTTGCATATTAAATATTTACATATTGATGGATTATGTCACGGGTCCGTACGCTGTCTTGATGGCTGGACAGTGTGTACGCGTGGGAAAAGCCATAATTAAAAAGACTTGAATTTCTCAAAATCTGTGGGTTTGATTTGCCTGAAATTAATTCAGAAATTACTTAAAACAAGAGAGAACGCTATAGTCGGGTTCGTGTCCCGACTATCTAATACCCGTCACTCAGCTAAACGGAGTGCAAACGCTGTACTCCTGATCAAGAATATATATACTTTATGGGGTCGGAAACGCTTCCTTCTACCTGTTACATACTTTTGCACGAATACAATATACCCTTTTACTCTACGAGTAACGGGTATAATTATGCCCCTTCTATCGATATACCGTGCAAGTTGGCACAACCTCTGTGAGAGCTGTATTAATTAAGTAAAGTTTGCATATTATATATTTATATATTGATGGATTATGTCACGGGTCCGTACGCTGTATTGCTGGCTGGACAGTGTGACCGCGTGGGAAAAGCCATAATTAAATAGACTTGAATTTCTCGAAATCTGTGGGCTTGTTTGCCTTTAATTAATTTAGAAATTACTTAAAACTATGCCCCTTCTATTGATATACCGTGCAAGTTGGCACAACCTCTGTGAGAGCTGTATTAATTAAGTAAAGTTTGCATATTAAATATTAATATATTGATAGATTATGTCACAGGTTCGTACGCTGTCTTGCTGGCTAAACAGTGTGACCGCGTGGGAAAAGCCTTAATTAAAAAGACTTGAATTTCTCAAAATCTTTGGTTTGATTTGCCTGAAATTAATTCAGAAATTACTTAAAATTATGCCCCTTCTATCGATATACCGTGCAAGTTGGCACAACCTCTGTGAGAGCTGTATTAATTAAGTAAAGTTTGCATATTAAATATTAATATATTGATAGATTATGTCACAGGTTCGTACGCTGTCTTGCTGGCTGGAAAGTGTGTACGCGTGGAAAGAGCAATAATTAAAAAGACTTGAATTTCTCGAAATCTGTGGGTTTCATTTGCCCGAAATCAATTCAGAAATTACTTATAATTATGACCCTTCTATTGATATACCGTGCAAGTGGGCACAACCTCTGTGAGAGCTGTATTAATTAAGTAAAGTTTGCATATTAAATATTTACATATTGATGGATTATGTCACGGGTCCGTACGCTGTCTTGATGGCTGGACAGTGTGTACGCGTGGGAAAAGCCATAATTAAAAAGACTTGAATTTCTCAAAATCTGTGGGTTTGATTTGCCTGAAATTAATTCAGAAATTACTTAAAACAAGAGAGAACGCTATAGTCGGGTTCGTGTCCCGACTATCTAATACCCGTCACTCAGCTAAACGGAGTGCAAACGCTGTACTCCTGATCAAGAATATATATACTTTATGGGGTCGGAAACGCTTCCTTCTACCTGTTACATACTTTTGCACGAATACAATATACCCTTTTACTCTACGAGTAACGGGTATAATTATGCCCCTTCTATCGATATACCGTGCAAGTTGGCACAACCTCTGTGAGAGCTGTATTAATTAAGTAAAGTTTGCATATTATATATTTATATATTGATGGATTATGTCACGGGTCCGTACGCTGTATTGCTGGCTGGACAGTGTGACCGCGTGGGAAAAGCCATAATTAAATAGACTTGAATTTCTCGAAATCTGTGGGCTTGTTTGCCTTTAATTAATTTAGAAATTACTTAAAACTATGCCCCTTCTATTGATATACCGTGCAAGTTGGCACAACCTCTGTGCGAGCTGTATTAGTTAAGTAAAGTTTGCATAGAAAATATTTATATATTGATAAATTATTTCACGGGTCCGGACGCTGTCTTGATGGCTGGACAGTGTGTACGCGTGGGAAAAGCCTTAATTAAAAAGACTTGAATTTCTCAAAATCTTTGGTTTGATTTGCCTGAAATTAATTCAGAAATTACTTAAAATTATGCCCCTTCTATCGATATACCGTGCAAGTTGGCACAACCTCTGTGAGAGCTGTATTAATTAAGTAAAGTTTGCATATTAAATATTAACATATTGATAGATTATGTCACAGGTTCGTACGCTGTCTTGCTGGCTAAACAGTGTGACCGCGTGGGAAAAGCCATAATAAAATAGACTTGAATTTCTCGAAATCTGTGGGTTTGCTTTGCCTGAAATTAATTCAGAAATTTATTAAAATTATGCCCCTTCTATTGATATACCGTGCAAGTTGGTACAACCTCTGTGAGAGCTGTATTAATTAAGTAAAGTTTGCATAGGAAATATTTATATATTGATGGATTATTTCACGGGTCCGAACGCTGTCTTAATGGCTGGACAGTGTGTACGCGTGGGAAAAGCCTTAATTAAAAAGACTCGAATTTCTCGAAATCTGTGGGTTTGATTTGCCTGAAATTAATTCAGAAATTACTTAAAATTATGCCCCTTCTATTGATATACCGTGCAACTTGGCACAAACTCTGTGAGAGCTTTATTAATTAAGAAAAGTTTGCATAGGAAATATTAATATATTGATGGATTATGTCACGGGTCCGTACGCTGTCTTGCTGGCTGGACAGTGTGTACGCGTGGAAAGAGCAATAATTAAAAAGACTTGAATTACTCGAAATCTGTGGGTTTCATTTGCCCGAAATCAATTCAGAAATTACTTATAATTATGCCCCTTCTATTGATATACCGTGCAAGTGGGCACAACCTCTGTGAGAGCTGTATTAATTAAGTAAAGTTTGCATATTAAATATTTATATATTGATGGATTATGTCACGGGTCCGTACGCTGTCTTGATGGCTGGACAGTGTGTACGCGTGGGAAAAGCCATAATTAAAAAGACTTGAATTTCTCAAAATCTGTGGGTTTGATTTGCCTGAAATTAATTCAGAAATTACTTAAAACAAGAGAGAACGCTATAGTCGGGTTCGTGTCCCGACTATCTAATACCCGTCACTCAGCTAAACGGAGTGCAAACGCTGTACTCGGGTTGGTGTCCCGACTAAACGGAAACGCTTCCAATATACTACAATATACCCTTTTACTCTACGAGTAACGGGTATAATTATGCCCCTTCTATTGATATACCGTGCAAATTGGCACAACCTCTGTGAGAGCTGTATTAATTAAGTAATGTTTGCATATTAAATATTTATATATTGATGGATTATGTCACGGGTCCGTACGCTGCCTTGCTGGCTGGACAGTGTGTACGCGTGGGAAAAGCCATAATTAAAAAGACTCGAATTTCTCAAAATCTTTGGTTTCATTTGCCTGAAATTAATTCAGAAATTACTTAAAATTATGCCCCTTCTATCGATATACCGTGCAAGTTGGCACAACCTCTGTGAGAGCTGTATTAATTAAGTAAAGTTTGCATATTATATATTTATATATTGATGGATTATGTCACGGGTCCGTACGCTGTATTGCTGGCTGGACAGTGTGACCGCGTGGGAAAAGCCATAATTAAATAGACTTGAATTTCTCGAAATCTGTGGGCTTGTTTGCCTTTAATTAATTTAGAAATTACTTAAAACTATGCCCCTTCTATTGATATACCGTGCAAGTTGGCACAACCTCTGTGCGAGGTGTATTAGTTAAGTAAAGTTTGCATAGGAAATATTTATATATTGATAAATTATTTCACGGGTCCGGACGCTGTCTTGATGGCTGGACAGTGTGTACGCGTGGGAAAAGCCTTAATTAAAAAGACTTGAATTTCTCAAAATCTTTGGTTTGATTTTCCTGAAATTAATTCAGAAATTACTTAAAATTATGCCCCTTCTATCGATATACCGTGCAAGTTGGCACAACCTCTATGAGAGCTGTATTAATTAAGTAAAGTTTGCATATTAAATATTAATATTTTGATAGATTATGTCACAGGTTCGTACGCTGTCTTGCTGGCTGGACAGTGTGTACGCGTGGGAAAAGCCATAATTAAAAAGACTCGAATTTCTCAAAATCTTTGGTTTGATTTGCCTGAAATTAATTCAGAAATTACTTAAAATTATGCCCCTTCTATTGATATACCGTGCAAGTTGGCACAACCTCTGTGAGAGCTGTATTAATTAAGTAACATTTGCATAGGAAATATTAATATATTGATAGATTATGTCACGGGTCCGTACGCTGTATTGCTGGCTGGACAGTGTGACCGCGTGGGAAAAGCCATAATTAAATAGACTTGAATTTCTCGAAATCTGTGGGCTTGTTTGCCTTTAATTAATTTAGAAATTACTTAAAACTATGCCCCTTCTATTGATATACCGTGCAAGTTGGCACAACCTCTGTGCGAGCTGTATTAGTTAAGTAAAGTTTGCATAGGAAATATTTATATATTGATAAATTATTTCACGGGTCCGGACGCTGTCTTGATGGCTGGACAGTGTGACCGCGTGAGAAAAGCCATAATTAAATAGACTTGAATTTCTCGAAATCTGTGGGCTTGTTTGCCTTTAATTAATTCAGAAATTACTATAAATTATGCCCCTTCTATCGATATACCGTGCAAGTTGGCACAACCTCTGTGAGAGCTGTATTAATTAAGTAAAGTTTGCATATTAAATATTAATATATTGATAGATTATGTCACAGGTTCGTACGCTGTCTTGCTGGCTAAACAGTGTGACCGCGTGGGAAAAGCCATACTAAAATAGACTTGAATTTCTCGAAATCTGTGGGTTTGCTTTGCCTGAAATTAATTCAGAAATTTATTAAAATTATGCCCCTTCTATTGATATACCGTGCAAGTTGGTACAACCTCTGTGAGAGCTGTATTAATTAAGTAAAGTTTGCATAGGAAATATTTATATATTGATGGATTATTTCACGGGTCCGAACGCTGTCTTAATGGCTGGACAGTGTGTACGCGTGGGAAAAGCCTTAATTAAAAAGACTTGAATTTCTCGAAATCTGTGGGTTTGATTTGCCTGAAATTAATTCAGAAATTACTTAAAATTATGCCCCTTCTATTGATATACCGTGCAACTTGGCACAAACTCTGTGAGAGCTTTATTAATTAAGAAAAGTTTGCATAGGAAATATTAATATATTGATGGATTATGTCACGGGTCCGTACGCTGTCTTGCTGGCTGGACAGTGTGTACGCGTGGAAAGAGCAATAATTAAAAAGACTTGAATTACTCGAAATCTGTGGGTTTCATTTGCCCGAAATCAATTCAGAAATTACTTATAATTATGCCCCTTCTATTGATATACCGTGCAAGTGGGCACAACCTCTGTGAGAGCTGTATTAATTAAGTAAAGTTTGCATATTAAATATTTATATATTGATGGATTATGTCACGGGTCCGTACGCTGTCTTGATGGCTGGACACTGTGTACGCGTGGGAAAAGCCATAATTAAAAAGACTTGAATTTCTCAAAATCTGTGGGTTTGATTTGCCTGAAATTAATTCAGAAATTACTTAAAACAAGAGAGAACGCTATAGTCGGGTTCGTGTCCCGACTATCTAATACCCGTCACTCAGCTAAACGGAGTGCAAACGCTGTACTCGGGTTGGTGTCCCGACTAATAATCGTAACTCAGCTAAAAGGAGTGCGAGGGAGATAGATATAGAATCTTTGATTGCGTATAACTTTTTAATGAATGGTCCGATTTGAAAAATATCTTCTACATTTCGATAGGTATAAACATGCACAACCAAATTGCATTTATACTTCTCGGAAATCTTTAAAGGTGTGGGCGCCAGACACATTTTAAAATCGTTAGTGGGCGATTGTGGGCGTTAGAGGGGGCGTGGCACTCGGCTGAAAAAAACTTGCGCTGCGTAGGAAGCCCAAGAATATGCGTGGAAAATCTCAACCTTCTAGCTTTTGTAGTTTCCGAGATCTCAGCGTTCATACGGACAGACAGAAAGACAGACAGACAGACGGACAGACGGACATGGCTAGATCGACTCGGCTGGTGATCCTGATCAAGAATATATATACTTTATGGGGTCGGAAACGCTTCCTTCTACCTGTTACATACTTTTGCACGAATACAATATACCCTTTTACTCTACGAGTAACGGGTATAATTATGCCCCTTCTATTGATATACCGTGCAAGTTGGCACAACCTCTGTGCGAGCTGTATTAGTTAAGTAAAGTTTGCATAGGAAATATTTATATATTGATAAATTATTTCACGGGTCCGGACGCTGTCTTGATGGCTGGACAGTGTGTACGCGTGGGAAAAGCCTTAATTAAAAAGACTTGAATTTCTCAAAATCTTTGGTTTGATTTTCCTGAAATTAATTCAGAAATTACTTAAAATTATGCCCCTTCTATCGATATACCGTGCAAGTTGGCACAACCTCTATGAGAGCTGTATTAATTAAGTAAAGTTTGCATATTAAATATTAATATTTTGATAGATTATGTCACAGGTTCGTACGCTGTCTTGCTGGCTGGACAGTGTGTACGCGTGGGAAAAGCCATAATTAAAAAGACTCGAATTTCTCAAAATCTTTGGTTTGATTTGCCTGAAATTAATTCAGAAATTACTTAAAATTATGCCCCTTCTATTGATATACCGTGCAAGTTGGCACAACCTCTGTGAGAGCTGTATTAATTAAGTAAAATTTGCATAGGAAATATTAATATATTGATAGATTATGTCACGGGTCCGTACGCTGTATTGCTGGCTGGACAGTGTGACCGCGTGGGAAAAGCCATAATTAAATAGACTTGAATTTCTCGAAATCTGTGGGCTTGTTTGCCTTTAATTAATTTAGAAATTACTTAAAACTATGCCCCTTCTATTGATATACCGTGCAAGTTGGCACAACCTCTGTGCGAGCTGTATTAGTTAAGTAAAGTTTGCATAGGAAATATTAATATATTGATAGATTATGTCACGGGTCCGTACGCTGTATTGCTGGCTGGACAGTGTGACCGCGTGGGAAAAGCCATAATTAAATAGACTTGAATTTCTCGAAATCTGTGGGCTTGTTTGCCTTTAATTAATTTAGAAATTACTTAAAACTATGCCCCTTCTATTGATATACCGTGCAAGTTGGCACAACCTCTGTGAGAGCCGTATTAGTAAAGTAAAGTTTGCATAGGAAAGATTTATATATTGATAAATTATTTCACGGGTCCGGACGCTGTCTTGATGGCTGGACAGTGTGTACGCGTGGGAAAAGCCTTAATTAAAAAGACTTGAATTTCTCGAAATCTGTGGGCTTGTTTGCCTTTAATTAATTTAGAAATTACTTAAAACTATGCCCCTTCTATTGATATACCGTGCAAGTTGGCACAACCTCTGTGAGAGCCGTATTAGTAAAGTAAAGTTTGCATAGGAAATATTTATATATTGATAAATTATTTCACGGGTCCGGACGCTGTCTTGATGGCTGGACAGTGTGTACGCGTGGGAAAAGCCTTAATTAAAAAGACTTGAATTTCTCGAAATCTGTGGGTTTGATTTGCCTGATATTAATTCAGAAATAATTATAAATTATGCCGCTTCTATTGATATACCGTGCAAGTTGGCACAACCTCTGTGCGAGCTGTATTAATTAAGTAAAGTTTGCATAGGAAATATTAATATATTGATGGTTTATGTCACGGGTCCGTACGCTGTCTTGCTGGCTAAACAGTGTGACCGCGTGCGAAAAGCCATAATTAAATAGACTTGAATTTCTCGAAATCTGTGGGTTTGCTTTGCCTGAAATTAATTCAGAAATTTATTAAAATTATGCCCCTTCTATTGATATACCGTGCAAGTTGGTACAACCTCTGTGAGAGCTGTATTAATTAAGTAAAGTTTGCATAGGAAATATTTATGTATTGATAGATTATTTCACGGGTCCGAACGCTGTCTTAATGGCTGGACAGTGTGTACGCGTGGGAAAAGCCTTAATTAAAAAGACTTGAATTTCTCGAAATCTGTGGGTTTGATTTGCCTGAAATTAATTCAGAAATTACTTAAAATTATGCCCCTTCTATTGATATACCGTGCAACTCGGCACAAACTCTGTGAGAGCTTTATTAATTAAAAAAAGTTTGCATAGGAAATATTAATATATTGATGGATTATGTCACGGGTCCGTACGCTGTCTTGCTGGCTGGACAGTGTGTACGCGTGGAAAGAGCAATAATTAAAAAGACTTGAATTACTCGAAATCTGTGGGTTTCATTTGCCCGAAATCAATTCAGAAATTACTTATAATTATGCCCCTTCTATTGATATACCGTGCAAGTGGGCACAACCTCTGTGAGAGCTGTATTAATTAAGTAAAGTTTGCATATTAAATATTTATATATTGATGGATTATGTCACGGGTCCGTACGCTGTCTTGATGGCTTGACAGTGTGTACGCGTGGGAAAAGCCTTAATTAAAAAGACTTGAATTTCTCGAAATCCGTGGGTTTGATTTGCCTGAAATTAATTCAGAAATTACTTAAAATTATGCCCCTTCTATTGATATACCGTGCAAGTTGGCACAACCTCTGTGAGAGCCGTATTAGTAAAGTAAAGTTTGCATAGGAAATATTTATATATTGATAAATTATTTCACGGGTCCGGACGCTGTCTTGATGGCTGGACAGTGTGTACGCGTGGGAAAAGCCTTAATTAAAAAGACTTGAATTTCTCGAAATCTGTGGGTTTGATTTGCCTGATATTAATTCAGAAATAATTATAAATTATGCCGCTTCTATTGATATACCGTGCAAGTTGGCACAACCTCTGTGCGAGCTGTATTAATTAAGTAAAGTTTGCATAGGAAATATTAATATATTGATGGTTTATGTCACGGGTCCGTACGCTGTCTTGCTGGCTAAACAGTGTGACCGCGTGCGAAAAGCCATAATTAAATAGACTTGAATTTCTCGAAATCTGTGGGTTTGCTTTGCCTGAAATTAATTCAGAAATTTATTAAAATTATGCCCCTTCTATTGATATACCGTGCAAGTTGGTACAACCTCTGTGAGAGCTGTATTAATTAAGTAAAGTTTGCATAGGAAATATTTATGTATTGATAGATTATTTCACGGGTCCGAACGCTGTCTTAATGGCTGGACAGTGTGTACGCGTGGGAAAAGCCTTAATTAAAAAGACTTGAATTTCTCGAAATCTGTGGGTTTGATTTGCCTGAAATTAATTCAGAAATTACTTAAAATTATGCCCCTTCTATTGATATACCGTGCAACTCGGCACAAACTCTGTGAGAGCTTTATTAATTAAAAAAAGTTTGCATAGGAAATATTAATATATTGATGGATTATGTCACGGGTCCGTACGCTGTCTTGCTGGCTGGACAGTGTGTACGCGTGGAAAGAGCAATAATTAAAAAGACTTGAATTACTCGAAATCTGTGGGTTTCATTTGCCCGAAATCAATTCAGAAATTACTTATAATTATGCCCCTTCTATTGATATACCGTGCAAGTGGGCACAACCTCTGTGAGAGCTGTATTAATTAAGTAAAGTTTGCATATTAAATATTTATATATTGATGGATTATGTCACGGGTCCGTACGCTGTCTTGATGGCTTGACAGTGTGTACGCGTGGGAAAAGCCTTAATTAAAAAGACTTGAATTTCTCGAAATCCGTGGGTTTGATTTGCCTGAAATTAATTCAGAAATTACTTAAAATTATGCCCCTTCTATTGATATACCGTGCGAAATGGCACAACCTTTGTGAGAGCTGTATTAACTAAGTAATGTTTGCATATTAAATATTTATATATTGATGGATTATGTCACGGGTCCGTACGCTGTCTTGCTGGCTGGACAGTGTGTACGCGTGGAAAGAGCAATAATTAAAAAGACTTGAATTTGTGGAAATCTGTGGGTTTCATTTGCCCGAAATCAATTCAGAAATTACTTATAATTATGACCCTTCTATTGATATACCGTGCAAGTTGGCACAACCTCAGTGAGAGCTGTATTAATTAAGTGAAGTTTGCATATTAAATATTTATATATTGATGGATTATGTCACGGGTCCGTACGCTGTCTTGCTGGCTGGACATTGTGTTCGCGTGGGAAAATACCTAATTAAATAGACTTGAATTTCTCGAAATCTGTGGGTTTGATTTGCCTGAAATTAGTTCAGAAATAACTTAAAATTATGCCCCTTCTATTGATATACCGTGCAAGTTGGCACAACCTCTGTGAGAGCTGTATTAATTAAGTGAAGTTTGCATATTAAATATTTATATATTGATGGATTATGTCACGGGTCCGTACGCTGTCTTACTGGCTGGACATTGTGTTCGCGTGGGAAAAGCCCTAATTAAATAGACTTGAATTTCTCGAAATCTGTGGGTTTGATTTGCCTGAAATTAGTTCAGAAATAACTTAAAATTATGCCCCTTCTATTGATATACCGTGCAAGTTGGCACAACCTCTGTGAGAGCTGTATTAATTAAGTAAAGTTTGCATAGGAAATATTTATATATTGATGGATTATTTCACCGGTCCGAACGCTGTCTTGATGGCTGGGCATTGTGTACGCGTGGGAAAAGCCTTAATTAAAAAGACTTGAATTTCTCGAAATCTGTGGGTTTGATTTGCATGAAATTAATTCAGAAATTACTTAAAATTATGCCCCTTCTATTGATATACCGTGCAAGTTGGCACAACCTCTGTGAGAGCTGTATTAATTAAGTAAAATTTGCATATTAAATATTTATATATTGATGGATTATGTCACGGGTCCGTACGCTGTCTTGCTGGCTGGACATTGTGTTCGCGTGGGAAAAGCCCTAATTAAATAGACTTGAATTTCTCGAAATCTGTGGGTTTGATTTGCCTGAAATTAGTTCATAAATAACTTAAAATTATGCCCCTTCTATTGATATACCGTGCAAAATGGCACAACCTCTGTGAGAGCTGTATTAACTAAGTAATGTTTGCATATTAAATATTTATATATTGATGGATTATGTCACGGGTCCGTACGCTGTCTTGCTGGCTGGACAGTGTGTACGCGTGGAAAGAGCAATAATTAAAAAGACTTGAATTTCTCGAAATCTGTGGGTTTCATTTGCATGAAATTAATTCAGAAATTACTTAAAATTATGCCCCTTCTATTGATATACCGTGCAAGTTGGCACAACCTCTGTGAGAGCTGTATTAATTAAGTAAAATTTGCATATTAAATATTTATATATTGATGGATTATGTCACGGGTCCGTACGCTGTCTTGCTGGCTGGACATTGTGTTCGCGTGGGAAAAGCCCTAATTAAATAGACTTGAATTTCTCGAAATCTGTGGGTTTGATTTGCCTGAAATTAGTTCATAAATAACTTAAAATTATGCCCCTTCTATTGATATACCGTGCAAGTTGGCACAACCTCTGTGAGAGCAGTATAAATTAAGTAAAGTTTGCATAGGATATATTAATATATTGATGGTTTATGTCGAGGGTCCGTACGCTATCTTGATGGCTGGACATTGTGTTCGCGTGGGAAAAGCCCTAATTAAATAGACTTGAATTTCTCGAAATCTGTGGGTTTGATTTGCCTGAAATTAGTTCAGAAATAACTTTAAATTATGCCCCTTCTATTGATATACCGTGCAAGTTGGCACAACCTCTGTGAGAGCTGTATTAATTAAGTAAAGTTTGCATAGGAAATATTAAAATATTGATGGTTTATGTCACGGGTCCGTACGCTGTCTTGCTGGATAAACAGTGTCACCGCGTGGGAAGAGCCATAATTTAAAAGACTTGAATTTCTCGAAATCTGTGGGATTGTTTGCCATCAATTAATTTAGAAATTACTTAAAATTATGCCCCTTCTATCGATATACCGTGCAAGTTGGCACAACCTCTGTGAGAGCTGTATTAATTAAGTGAAGTTTGCATATTAAATATTTATATATTGATGGATTATGTCACGGGTCCGTACGCTGTCTTGATGGCTGGGCAGTGTGTACGCGTGGGAAAAGCCTTAATTAAAAAGACTTGAATTTCTCGAAATCTGTGGGTTTGATTTGCATGAAATTAAATCAGAAATTACTTAAAATTATGCCCCTTCTATTGATATACCGTGCAAGTTGGCACAACCTCTGTGAGAGCAGTATAAATTAAGTAAAGTTTGCATAGGATATATTAATATATTGATGGTTTATGTCGAGGGTCCGTACGCTATCTTGATGGCTGGACATTGTGTTCGCGTGGGAAAAGCCCTAATTAAATAGACTTGAATTTCTCGAAATCTGTGGGTTTGATTTGCCTGAAATTAGTTCAGAAATAACTTAAAATTATGCCCCTTCTATCGATATACCGTGCAACTTGGCACAAACACTGTGAGAGCTTCATAATTAAGAAAAGTTTGCATAGGAAATATTAATATATTGATGGATTATGTCACGGGTCCGTACGCTGCCTTGCTGGCTGGACAGTATGTACGCGTGGGAAGAGCAATAATTAAAAAGACTTGAATTTCTCGAAATCTGTGGGTTTCATTTGCCCGAAATCAATTCAGAAATTACTTATAATTACTCGGCCTGAAGAACTTGTGAGATGGTTCCGAAGCCGCCCAGCTGGGGCAACCGAGCGGGTCGCAGGTTGCGGATAGCGAACGACCTCTACTTCCGGAGGTCAGCTGTGAATAAACTGGTGGCAGAGGTCAATCACGGAACCGTGGACGGAAGCCCCAGCAAATAATCAGCCCCGGACAGCCAGCGGGTATCTTGCATCGACGCAGTACCGACGATGCGAGTTGTTCAGCCGCATCTAAATAGTTGCTCTACACAAACCCAAAAACCCTACACACTACCTACCCCCATCCTCTCCCAAACAACATCTCACTCCGGGCCGGACTAAGGCGTAATTCGGACCGTGCCGAGAGTCAGCCTGGCTGGGGGCCCGGGTCAAAAACTAGCCCAGTCTTGAACGGTGAGCTCAGGGACATGGCGACCCCCTGTTCTAATTACCGCCTTACCCGGGCATCGCGGATCTCTGCCCGGGTGGACCTTCCCCTTCTCCGAAACTCGTGGGATCTAATATGGAGGCAACTAACAAAATAACACAAATTAACACAGAGACGGGAACTCTTAAAAAACCCACAGAAATGCCGAGCACTGGCTCCAACACAAGCACCAGCACGGTCCAGAAGGGACCTCATCCCAAATTGGGGGTGTTGGGTGGCAGAAAACCGGCTGCCGATACGTCCGCCTCAGGAGCAACTGCACCAAAGGCAACGGTAGGCACAGCCAAGACGATCGGGCCACCCACTGGTGGCAAATACACCTACGCAGAAAGACGGACTGCCGCTCAGACTCTGCGCTCACATACAAGGAGCAACATTGCCTCACCTTCGCCAGAATGGCTGAAGAAGGTAGAGTGGGCAAAGTTGGTGCTTCCCAACTATGGGCAGGATAAGCCCACACAGGAAGGTGCTCAGACGAAGCGGCAACGATCCCTCGAGCTACCCGGACCGTCGGCGAAGAGATCAAAGGTCCAGCCCTCGGTCTCCTTCGCGGAGATCACCAAAGATCGAGTCCTACTCGGTCTTATCGATAAGGGAAACCCGGAAGGACGGATCCCCAGAAATAAGTGGAAAGCAGTGGAGTCCCACCTGTCCATCTTATGCCTGCGCATGATCCGCGAAAACCCATGCTCTCCGCCCTGCTGCATGGACGCGGGATGGTACCAAGGCAGCGTCAAGGTGGTAGCCTGCGACAGTCAGCGGTCGGCTGACCTATATAAGCAGGCAGCGAGCAAGCTCGGTGCGGTCTACGAGGGGGCGAATATTGTCGCACTCGACTGGTGCGACGTCCCTAGTAGGCCCCGAGCCCGGATCTGGCTCCCTGCAGCTATGAAGGCCCCCGAGGACATCCTCTATATGCTAAAAGTCTGTAACCCGCACCTCCCCACGAAGGACTGGAGAGTCGTCAAGGTGGAGGAACACGAAGGGGACGTAAACCAGGCGGTCTTGGTCCTAAATAAGGAGTCGGTGGCGCCAATCGAGGATGCTCGAGGCAAGCTGAACTTCGGGTTCAGTGCCGTATACATGAAGGTATATAAAGGCGACTCGAATGCTGCCGGAAGCCCTGCAGGCAACCCAGCCGAGCAGGTGCTTGCCGAGGAGTTGGAGGCACCTGGTGGGCCGGAGGACGGCTACTCTACCGATTCCTCGCTTAGTAGAGAAATCCGAGCGCTGGGACCGGCTATCGAGGACGTAGACCTGAGCGAGGAGGAGGCCGACGTCACTGTTGTGGAGGTTGCAGATGCAGATGACGCTAAGACTTCTGCAAATCAATCTCCACCACAGTAAGGCAGCTTTGGCTGTACTACAGCTTCGCCTGGCTCAGGGCGAAGCCGACCTAGTCCTGGTACAGGAACCTTGGGTGGTAGGAGGCAAGGTTGCTGGACTGGGAACAAAAGAGTATAAGCTAATGCTTGACCCCAAACAAGGTAAAATTCGAACCTGCATTTTAGCCAAAAGGCACCTAAATATATTTCTGCTTCGCAATTACAGCAACGGAGATAACACCTCAGTAAGCCTAGAGCTGCAGCACGGCTCCATTAGGCTGCTATCGGCCTACATGGCTTTTGAAAAGGAAGACCCCCCAGACGCGCTAGTCAGAGGACTGGCAAGGGAATGCGAAGAGCTCAAGACAGGTTTGGTAATAGGCTGTGACGCCAACGCCCATCACACCCAGTGGAGTTGCCCAAACAACAACGACAGAGGTGAGTCTCTTTTTGACTTTATTCTTAACTCGAACCTAAACGTCCCCACCTTCATAACCAAAGCGTGCCAAACGATCATAGATCTAACGTTGGTATCAGATTCACTAGTAAGTGCAGTTAGTAACTGGTTCGTCTCCGACCAGCACTCTTTCTCAGACCATAGATTCATTGAAACAATATTGTCCCTTGATTCACCCTTGCCGGTCAGCTTCGCGAACCCCAGAAGGGCTGACTGGCCTATGTACAAAGAAGTTCTGACGAATATCCTTCCCACTGAACCGCCAGAAAGCACAACAGATCCACATGAGTTGGATATAACAATAGACCTTTTCACAAATGCTTGCAACTCGGCCTTCAAAGTTGCATGCCCAATAGGGAAACCAAGAGGGAAGAAAAAACCCCCCTGGTGGACGCAACAACTATCAATCCTCAGATCCAGCTGCAGAGGCCTGTTTAACAGAGCAAAGGCAGGAAACGAGGAAACGAACTGGCAATGCTACAAGCGCGAATTAGCCTCGTACAAAAAGGCCCTTAGAAGAGCGAAACGAGCCGCATGGCACACTTTCTGCTCTGACATAGAAGAAACGACTGATGCTGCAAGGCTCAGGAAAATACTCTCCAAGACAGCCGCGCCCCTAGGCTATCTACAGAAAGCGAATGGATCCTGGTCGGACTCTAGCAACGAGTCCCTAGACCTACTTCTAGACGCTCACTTCCCAGGAAGCCAACTAACTGGGCGTCCTCCAGAAAGAATTGGCGGAGAAGGGATTAATCTAGATCTCCTCATATCAGACCGCAACATTAAATGGGCCATTCAGAGCTTAAAACCATACAAATCGCCGGGACCAGACGGAATAACGCCGGCACATATCCAACAAGCTGGTCAGCTAGCTATAAATTGGCTTAGTAAAATCTTCCGCACCATTTTGGCGATAGGAGAGCTACCAACCAGATGGCGGGAAACGAAAGTGGTCTTCATTCCCAAGGCAGGAAAGGCCACCCACACCACAGCAAAGGACTTCAGGCCAATAAGCCTTACATCTTTCCTGCTTAAAAGCTTCGAGAGGCTGTTAAGCCTACACCTGAGAGCCACCATAAACCCGGCACAACTGTCCGAGGCACAACACGCCTACACCAAGGGTAAGTCAACCGAATCGGCGCTACATGTCGTGGTAAGTAGCATCGAGAAATCACTCAACAATAAGGAGTACACACTGATCGCATTCCTAGACATAGAGGGAGCCTTTAACAACGTATTACCAACCGCCATAACAGATTCACTCACAGAACTAGGTGTTGAGGCACAACTAGTGGGGCTGATACATAAACTGTTGATAAGCTGAATGGTTACGGCCGCACTAGGGGCCTCAACTCAAACTAGACTAGTGAACAGAGGAACCCCACAAGGGGGCGTTTTATCCCCCCTTCTGTGGAATATCGCAGTAAATAAACTACTGAGAATTCTGGAAGGAGGAGGATGCAAAGTGGTGGCATACGCAGACGATGTCGCCATCATCTTTAATGGTAAGTATCCACAAACACTCTGCGATCTTATGACCGCAAAGCTAAAAATACTATCGGAATGGACGATAAAAAACGGACTCGGGGTAAACCCCTCAAAAACGGAGCTTGTTCTTTTTACGAATAAGTACAAGATCCCACAACTCAACCCACCCATATTAAATAACTGCAATCTCTCTTTTAGCGAACACGCCAGATACCTGGGGTTGGTATTAGATAAGCGCCTTAAATGGGGCCTAAACAACCAAGAGAGAACCAAAAAGGCAACCATTGCACTTTACTCCTGTAAAAAAGCAATTGGGCTAAGATGGGGCATGTCACCCAAAATTGTAAACTAGATCTACACAGCGGTAGTCAAGCCAATCCTCCTATACGGGGTGGCTCTATGGTGGACCGCTCTACAAAAGCAATGTATCCTAACTCCACTAAACAAAGTACAGCGAATAGCGGCTCTGTGTATTAGTGGAGCTCTTAGAACTACCCCAAACGAAGCGCTGAATGCGATCTTGAACCTTCCGAGCCTGGACTTAGCAGGCATGGAAAGGGCCAAATCGACAGCCATTCGTTTGAGGGATACTGGGCAATGGAAAGCCCAATTTTACGGTCATGCCAATATACTTCAGCATGATAAGTCGATTCCGAACAAAACGGACCTATGCAAATCTCATGAGTACACACACACACCCATCGAGGCCCGGATCCCAGATAGGGAGGAATGGCAGCAGGGCAGACCTGGCCCGCCAGACGCGATCTGCTCCTACACAGATGGCTCAAAATTGGACGGGCACGTTGGCGGAGGGGTATACTCCGAACAATTAGACATTAGAAAGTCATTCAGACTCCCGGACCACTGTAGCGTCTTCCAAGCGGAGGTACACGCTATAAAGGAGGCACTCGACTGCCTAGGGAACACCAGCCTAAGTAGACACCTTAATATATATTCTGATAGCCAAGCGGCTATTAAATCAATCTACTCGACAAACACTAACTCACGAACAATAGCAGACTGTCGCAAATCTCTCCACGAGATGGCTAGACAGTTTACTATCAGCCTAATATGGGTTCCGGGTTACCGGGACATCGTAGGCAACTGCATAGCGGATGAGTTAGCCAGGCAGGGCACCATCATGCCTCTCCTTCCAGAAAAGGAGAGTGTCGGTATGCCCATGGCAACTTGCAAGCTAAACATTAGAAATCAATTTATCAAAATAGCTTACACTAATTGGCAGAATGCACCAAAGTGTCGTATCACACACCAGTCATGGCCGATGATTAACAATAAAAGAACGTCAGCACTACTCAAACTCAGCCGCACAGAGTGTGGTATGTTAGTTAGAGTCCTTACAGGCCACTGGCTAGTCGGCACACATGCCGGCAGGCTAAAAGCCCCGAAAAATGACTTTTGTAGGAGCTGCAGGGATGAGGAAGAAGAAGAAACGGTGGAACACCTTCTCTGCTTCTGCCCAGCCCTCTGCAGACTTAGACTGAAGCACTTAGGATACCCCTTTCTTAACGATCTGGCCGAAATATCGGAGATCAAGCTTAAGGACTTAAACTCCTTTGTAAAATCTTCAGGGTGGAAGACATGCTAATCATCCGGAAATGCTCTCTAGGCTTCTAGGACGAGACATAAGAGACAGGGGATCCCGAAAAAAGGGAAAAAAACGAGATCATACGGTATCACAACGGACCCACAGAGGTCTAAGTGTGCCAGACGATAGTCTGGCAGCCGTTCGTACCTAACCTAACCTAACCTACTTATAATTATGCTTCTTCTATTGATATACCGTGCAAGTTGGCACAACCTCTGTAAGAGCTGTATTAATTAAGTAAAGTTTGCATATTAAATATTTATATATTGATGGATTATGTCACGGGTCCGTACGCTGTCTTGCTGGCTGGACAGTATGTACGCGTGGAAAGAGCAATAATTAAAAAGACTTGAACTTCTCGAAATCTGTGGGTTTCATTTGCCTGAAATCAATTCAGAAATAACTTAAAATTATGCCCCTTCTATTGATATACCGTGCAACTTGGCACAAACTCTGTAAGAGCTTTATTAATTAAGAAAAGTTTGCATAGGAAATATTAATATATTGATGGATTATGTCACGGGTCCGTACGCTGTCTTGCTGGCTGGACAGTGTGTTCGCGTGGGAAAAGCCCTAATTAAATAGACTTGAATTTCTCGAAATCTGTGGGCTTGTTTGCCTCTAATTAATTTAGAAATTACTTAAAACTATGCCCCTTCTATTGATATACCGTGCAAATGGGCACAACCTCTGTGAGAGCTGTATTAATTAAGTAAAGTTTGCATATTAAATATTTATATATTGATGGATTATGTCACGGGTGCGTACACTGTCTTGCTGGCTGGACAGTATGTACGCGTGGGAAGAGCAATAATTAAAAAGACTTGAATTTTTCGAAATCTGTGGGTTTCATTTGCCCGAAATCACGGCAGATATACCTCGGTAGTTGCTGGGATCGCCCTCCACACCTTTTTTAAAAATTGGGCTAATCAGACTTTTTTTTAAGCAATCCGGGAAAATTCCATGGCTGTAAAATTCGTTGTAGGCATCGGTAAGTCGCTGTATAAAGCAAAGCGGCGCGTTTTTGAAAAATTCTGCAGTTATTCGGTCTTTACCAGGAGCTTTGTTTAGCTTTAGTGCTAGGACAGCGCTTTCTATTTCTGCAAGGCTGAAAGGGGAGTCCATATGATCTGAGGAAAGCAGAGGCTTATCATTGCTGATTTCTGATTCATTTTGAATTTGGGAGAGTAGGCTACTAAAATAATCAGCCAAATCTGATGCCCTTACTTTTATGGGTTTTTTCTGTTTGTTCCGGTTTATTTATTAACGATTTCCCAGAACTGTTTGCTGTCGCGAACTTCTTGCAGTTGGCGTTCCATATTTATCCAGAACTGTTTTTCTTTGTCTTTGCATAGACGTTTGTAATTTGTTACTGCCGTTTTGTAGATGTGTCCCATTTTTTCGTTTCGTCTTAGCTGTTTAAGGCAATCAAAAGAGTGTTTCCTGGCCCTTTCGCATTGTACGTCGAACCACGGTTGCTTTCTGCTAAAGTTTAGTGACTGCTGCATGGGCTTGGAGGCATCTACGATTAAGTTCAGCAGTTTGGCTAGCAGTGTAGACCTACTCAGATCTTCTATTTGTTGGACTCCTGATACTAATGCATCTGTGTAACTTAGGATGTGGTTGTCCTTCCACTTTAACCTTCGGTTGAGTTTTGGCTAGGTACTATCGACTTGTTCATGTAGAGTGAGTTTTAAAAGGACTTTGATGGGCATATGATCAGAAAGAAGTTGAGCACCTACACCCAAATATTTCACCACGTCGTGCCACTTTCCTTGTATGAGACAGTAGTCAATAGTCGACCTTGCTGCGCCCCTTATAAAGGTATATTCTCCTTCTTGGTCACCGATTGTCCTGCCGTTCATTGCCGTCAGTCCCAGTGATTCGCACATCTCAACAATTTTTGCGCCTTTGCTGTCTGAGATTTCGTCCTTAGATTTAGGAATCGTGCTACTGGTCCTAAGGAATTTTTGGGTTCTGATGTGGCTTGTGCTTTTCCGATGCGAGCATTTATATCCCCAATAATCATTAGGTTATTGCAACCTGCTGTCAGTCCGAAATCGTACACCTTTTCAAAATCTGCTTGCCAGTTATTGCAGTTAATGTATACTGAAAGTATATGTAGTTTTTCGTCTTTCGTGTTTATTTCGATGACTTCTGAGTTTTCCTTGCTCGTAAAGGTAATGTGTCTTTCGTTCACCAGCTGCTTTCGGATTCCGTAAATATTTAAATATTTATATATTGATGGATTATGTCACGGGTCCGTACGCTGTCTTGCTGGCTGGACAGTATGTACGCGTGGAAAGAGCAATAATTAAAAAGACTTGAATTTCTCGAAATCTGTGGGTTTCATTTGCCTGAAATCAATTCATAAATAACTTAAAATTATGCCCCTTCTATTGATATACCGTGCAAGTTGGCACAACCTCTGTGAGAGCAGTATAAATTAAGTAAAGTTTGCATAGGATATATTAATATATTGATGGTTTATGTCGAGGGTCCGTACGCTATCTTGATGGCTGGACAGTGTGTACGCGTGGGAAAAGCCATAATTAAAAAGACTTGAATTTCTCAAAATCTGTGGGTTTGATTTGCCTGAAATTAATTCAGAAATTACTTAAAATTATGCCCCTTCTATCGATATACCGTGCAAGTTGGCACAACCTCTGTGAGAGCTGTATTAATTAAGTAAAGTTTGCATATTAAATATTTATATATTGATGGATTATGTCACGGGTCCGTACGCTGTCTTGCTGGCTGGACAGTGTGTACGCGTGGGAAAAGCCATAACTAAATAGACTTGAATTTCTCAAAATCTGTGGGTTTGATTTGCCTGAAATTAATTCAGAAATTACTTAAAACAAGAGAGAACGCTATAGTCGGGTGCCCCGACTATCAGATACCCGTTACTCAGCTAAGGGAGTGCGAGGGAGATGGATATATTAAAACTTTGATCGGTCATAACTTTTTAACGAATGGTCCGATTTAAAAAATAGGTTTTGATAATAATTGATATACCGTGCAAGTTGGCACAACCTCTGTGAGAGCAGTATAAATTAAGTAAAGTTTGCATAGGATATATCAATATATTGATGGTTTATGTCGAGGGTCCGTACGCTATCTTGATGGCTGGACAGTGTGACCGCGTGGGAAAAGCCTTAATTAAAAAGACTCGAATTTCTCGAAATCTGTGGGTTTTATTTGCCTGAAATTAATTCAGAAATTACTTAAAATTATGCTTCTTCTATTGATATACCGTGCAACTTGGCACAAACTCTGTGATAAGTAGACGCACATTCCGATGTCTCAAGGAAACCGCTAAAAGTAACGAGACCATCGTGCTTCTTCTTCTTATATTTTCGTCGTTCTTTTGCTCTCTCGATATTCCCCTTCGCTTCTATTCTGGCATCAAGAGCGTGCGGTTCATACAGTCTAAATCTGCATTATTATTTGTTCATTGGAAGGTGGCCTGCTTAATACTTAATTGTATTATATCTATTTGTCAACATAACTATAGGTTATGGGCCCAGACACAATTGCAGTGCATAAAAAAAGTGTATAAAAGTGAAATAGTGATATGTGTGTGTGGGCATACGAATACGCGTATTTACATACATGCGGAGGTCCATGGAGCGATTCCTGAACTATAGAGGGTTAAATTGGTTTTATATATAACCCTGCGAAAAATTCGCTGCAAAACATTTTTATATTTACAGGAAGAAGCTACATCCATATCACCAATTGGCTGTGATCTTCCTAGAACTTTTACGGGTAATACTATACATTAGCGGGCTCATCCCCGAAATTCGCGAAAAAATTATCCTCGGACCGTGATTTCTTAAGAATTTACGTGCAAAAAGAACTTGGCGGTCGGCCATGGTTCTATTGTAATTGAATTGAAAGTTCCCTGGTTTGCTATAAAAAACAAGGGTGCTTTTCTCATATTTTCAATCAAAGTAATTACGTTTAAATCGCGGCGATTTTTTTTTAATTTCATGCCAAATTTTTTCTTGTGACTCGTCCCATTTTTTTTTAAATTTTTACTTACACGATGTTTTAATTTCAAATTTAACATACATCATAATTTAATTTTTGAATATATAACAAGAGAGAACGCTATAGTCGGGTGCCCCGACTATCAGATACCCGTTACTCAGCTAAGGGAGTGCGAGGGAGATAGATATATAAAATCTTTGATCAGGCATAACTTTTTAACGAATGGTCCGATTTGAAAAATTTCTTCTACATTTCGATAGGTATTGATAGTCACAATAAAACTGCATTTTTAGTTTTCCAAAATCTTTAATGGTGTGGGCGCCAGACACCTTTCAGGGCGATTGAGGGCGTTAGAGGGGGCGTGGCACCATTTTGAAATAAACTTGCGCTGCGTAGGAACTCCAAGAATATGCATGCAAAATGCCAATCCTCTAGCTTTTATAGTTTCCGAGATCTCAGCGTTCATACGGACGGACAGACGGACAGACGGACATGGCTAGTTCGACTCGGCTAGTGATCCTGATCAAGAATATATATACTTTATAGGGTCGGAAAAGCTTCCTTCTCCCTGTTACATACTTTTGCACGAATACAATATACCCTTTTACTCTACGAGTAACGGGTATAAAAATGAAAAGCTTGTCTTAAATGGACACTGCCTCTTTGTTTTCTTCTTTTTGTTCAAACTTTCAACTGCGAACCTTCGCCAGCATACAAACATTTTTGTTCCACCGTCTTCGACCACTTTGCATGGGCTAAGGCAGGTTGGACAGTCGCGCTTGTCCAAAACTACTCCGTGGTCTTGTAAAAAGCGGAAATGAGCTTTCTCATCCATACCGAGAAACTCTCCAAACGTTACAGAGCAAGACTACATAAATAATAATAAATAAACTACAATTTTTGATAAAAATTTGAATATTAGGGAAACTTAAAAGACAACTCGATTTTTATAGCAAGTATGAGAAAAGCACCCTTGTTTTTTATAGCAAACCCAGGAACTTAACACAAACGCTTCGACAAATTCGCCGCAAATCTCCACGTTGCGACGGGACGGTGTTGCCAAACAGTGCTGCTGCTGAAAGACATTGTTGCAGGACAGTGTTGAGCGACGTTATTGCTGTTGAACGTTGCTGGCCGCTGTTGCTAAATATTGCTGTAAAAAGTTTTTCCGGAATTATTGCTATTGAACGTTGCTGGCCGCTGTTGCTAAATATTGCTGTGAAAAGTTGTTGTTGCGGTATTTTTTTAGGATAGAGAATCATACAATGGATAAAGGGAAAGGGAATATCAAACCGTTTGACGGAGAAAAATATTCAATATGGAAGTTTAGAGTGAGAGCGCTGTTAGAAGAGCACGATCTTTTGAGGGTTATACATGAAACTCATGCAGAAGTGACCGACGAGATAAAAAAGGCAGAACAAAATGCAAAAAGCTTAATGATTGAATATTTAAGTGATGCTTTCTTATCTTACGCTAACAGTGAAAGCACTGCTAAGCAGATTTTTGCAAAGAAGCTTGGCATCGCAACTATCTCTGCGAAAGAAGCTTTTAGCCATGAAATTAAAAGGTGACACTTCACTCCTCAATCATTTTAATTTCTTCGATGACCTCATTACTGAATTTATTGCGTCAGGAGCAAAGTTAGATGATATGGATAAAATTTATCATTTACTCCTAACTCTTCCACCCAGTTCTGATGGAGTTATAACCGCAACAGAGACTCTATCTGAAAGTAACTTAACATTAGCTTTTGTAAAAACAAGACTTCCTGACCAAGAGATTAAGCTTAGGAATATTAGTAAGGATACGAGTGTTAACGTCTTGCAAGAAGTAGGTAAAAGGGAGTTCAAAGATACAAAATTTAAAAGTAATGCAATGCAGAAGTTCAAGAAGAATTCGTTTAAGCCAAGTTTCAAACCGAAGCCAAAATGTTTTCATTGTTTCCTTTTGAAAAGGCAACCGAATCAGAACTTTAGTGAAAACAAAAGGAAAGATGGACAGGCTCAGATGGCAACAGCAGCAATAAGCCAAGGCGAAGTTTTGCCTTCATGTTGAGAAATGCAACTCCCAGTTCAATGGCAAGCGAGGCTGAGTTTATCCTAGACTCAGGTGCATCGGACCACCTTATAAATAACACAGCACTGTTCTCCGAATACGAGCGTTTGCAATCAAATGTGGCCATCGAGATCGCCAAACGCGGAGAGTTTATCTACGCTACAGCCAAAGGAGTGGTCAATCTTAACAGCTGCGGAAACCAAATCACCTTGCAAAACGTTTTGTATTGTAAGGATATCCCACACAACCTATTATCGGTAAAGAAGATGCAGGATGCAGGCATGACCATCGAATTTAACCCTGGAGGTGTAAAAGTATCTAAAAATGGTAAACTGGCCTTTAATGGAATATGTGAGTACAATGTACCTATTATCAAATTTCAATTGAACAGTAATATATTTACGTCTAAAATTTGTAATAGTGCTGAGTATCGATTATGGCATAAAAGATTAGGCCACATAAGTGTAGGAAAATATTTAGAAATAAAACGAACTAGTCTTTTTGAAGATACTAATATTTTGAACAATATTGATTTAAAACATGAATTATGCGAGGCTTGTATAAATGGCAAGAAATCTAGATTAAAGTTTCAAAAATTTAAGAATAAAGAAAATATTACACGACCATTATTTGTTGTCCATTCCGATGTCTGTGGTCCAATAACACCCTTTACCATTGATAAAAAAAAACTACTATGTAGTTTTTATTGATCAGTATACACATTACTGTGTGACCTATTTAATTACTTATAAGTCGGATGTGTTTTTCGTTTTCAAAGACTTTGTAGCGAAGAGCGAGGCTCACTTCAATTTAAAAATTGTGAATTTATATATCGATAATGGAAGGGAATATCTTTCAAACGAAATGCGTGATTTCTGTGTCGAAAAAGGCATCAGCTATCATTTATCGGTTCCTCATACTACACAATTGAATGGTGTCTCAGAACGGATGATTCGAACTCAATAAGCATTTTTGGGGTGAGGCTGTTTTAACAGCAACCTATTTAATTAACAGAACCCCAAGTAGAGCATTGCAAAAGATAAATAAAACACCATTTGAGATGTGGCATAACAAAAAGCCACTGTAAAAATAATTTAAGATATTTGGTTCGACGGTATATGCTTTAAATAAAGTACGAAAGTTTGACGAAAAGTCAATAAAAGCTATACTTGTTGGTTATGAACGAAATGGTTATAAATTGTGGAATGAGGAATCGAGGAAATTTATGATAGCAAGAGATGTTGTGGTGGATGAAAAAAACATGTTAAAATCAAGAGTTTTACATGGAGAAGATTCTTAGGTTCAAAGTAATATTGTTGAACAAAATAATGAATATTTAAGTAGAGAAAATGAAGAGTTGAATTTTCCTTTGGTGGAAAATAATGAATCTGTTGATTCTGAAAATTCCACATGTCCAGAGAATGCCGATCCAGTTGTTGAGACTGGTGATAAATTAAAAGAAAATAAAAATGATGATGAAATCAGACGCAGTGAAAGAATTAAAAGTAAACCCAAATTATCATATCGATTTGTAGAAAGGTGTCTCATGAATACTCAAATATGCTTAAATGATATTCCTAATACCTTTGATGAGATTAAGTTTCGTGAGGACAGATCTTTCTGGGAGAAAGCTATACAAGATGAACTAAATTCTCATTTTCAAAATAATACTTGGTCCTTAGTGCATAAGCCAGAAAATAAAAACATAGTTGATTGCAGATGGGTATTTAGTATAAAACAAGATGAATTTAAGAACTTAGTGAAGTATAAAGCAAGACTTGTAGCGCGGGGCTTCACTCAAGAATATATGACTGATTACGATGAGACATTTGCACCAATTGCACGAATTTCCAGTTTTAAATTTTTGTTGGCACTTTCAAATCAATACGATTTAATGGTTCATCATATGGATGTAAAAACTGCATTTTTAAACGGAACCCTAAAGGATGAGATCTACATGAGCGTTCCAAAAGGCCTTAATCACTCTTATGAGAATAAAGAATGTAAACTTAATAAAGCTATATAAGGTCTTAAGCAAGCTGCTAGATGTTGGTTCGAAGTTTTTGAAAGTGTGTTGAAGGATGTTGGATTTGTAAACTCAGGAGTTGATCGGTGTATTTATATTTTGGATAAGGGAGATATTTTGAGAAATAAATATATATCGTGTTATATGTGGATGATGTAGTAATTGCTACAAACAAATCTGATACAATGTCCATTTTTAAATCTTACCTTCATGACAAGTTTCAAATGACCGATTTACGCGAAATTAGACACTTTATTGGCATAAAAATTGATAGAACTGATGGAGAGATTTGTCTTAGTCAATCAGCATATATTAAAAATGTATTGAGAAAATTTAATATGGAGGATTGTAATTCAGTCCCCTTCCAAGCAAGTTAGACTATTAAGCTCTGCAATCAGAAGAATTATGTGATGCACCGTGTAGAATTTAATTGGTTGCGTGATGTACATTATGTTATGTACACGGCCCGACTTAAGTACTTCAATAAGAATTCTAAGCAGATATACAAACAACAACAATAAGGAACTATGGCAATGCCTTAAACGAGTTCTTAGATATCTGAAGGGAACTGTTAATATCAAGCTTAGATTCAAGAAAGTAGCCAATTTAAATAATATTCTTACAGGATATGTAGATTCCGATTGGGCTGGAAATGAAACTGACAGAAGAAATACCACTGGGTATCTTTTTTAAATGTTTGAAAATTTTTTGGTTTCTTGGAGTACCTGAAACAAAAGTCGGTTGCTGCTGCATCTACTGAAGCAGAATACATGGCCTTGTTTTAAGGAGTTAGAGAAGCTCTTTGGCTAAAATCACTAATAAATGAGATTAATCTAGAATTAAGTGGTCCTATAGATATTTTTGAAGACAACCAAGGTTGTATAAGTATTGCAAACAATCCTACTTGCCATAAGAGAACAAAGCACATAGATATTAAGTATCACTTTACAAGAGAGCAAATTGAAAAGAAACTAATTTGTGTAAAGTATATTCCCACAGATCTGCAACTAGCCGACATATTGACGAAGCCATTACCACCTGCACGGTTTATTTCCCTGAGAAGCCAGCTGGGACTGTCTGAATAAACCAACTACGAACTGTTTAACTATTGCTGAAAATTCATCACCTTTAGAAGGCAAACATGAAATGGATCTCATGAAGTCTTTGTAATTAAATTAAATTTTCATATTTCATAATCTTAAGTAATTGAATCAAGTTTATATTCCTGTTTACTTCCATTTGTCTAAGCTTTTACTCATGTTAATTATACCCGTTACTCGTAGAGTAAAAGGGTATATTGTATTCGTGCAAAAGTATGTAACAGGTAGAAGGAAGCGTTTCCGACCCCATAAAGTATATATATTCTTGATCAGGATCACCAGCCGAGTCGATCTAGCCATGTCCGTCTGTCTGTCCGTCTGTCTGTCCGTCTGTCTGTCCGTCTGTCTGTCCGTCTGTCTGTCCGTCTGTCTGTCCGTCTGTCTGTCCGTCTGTCTGTCCGTCTGTCCGTCTGTCTGTCTGTCCGTATGAACGCTTCTTGGGCTTCCTACGCAGCTCAAGTTTATTTCAGCCGAGTGCCACGCCTCACGCTCTAACGCCCACAATCGCCCACTAACGATTTTAAAATGTGTCTGGCGCCCACACCTTTAAAGATTTCCGAGAAGTATAAATGCAATTTTGTTGTGCATATTTATACCTATCGAAATGTAGAAGATATTTTTCAAATCGGACCATTCATTAAAAAGTTATACGCAATAAAAATTTCTATATCTATCTCCCTCCCTTTAGCTGAGTTACGATTATTAGTCGGGACACCAACCCGAGTACAGCGTTTGCACTCCCTTTAGCTGAGTGACGGGTATTAGATAGTCGGGACACGAACCCGACTATAGCGTTCTCTCTTGTTTTTTTTTTTGAATGGATCTAGTTGGGTTTTACTGGAATTCCCCAACTCATGCAGCAAATGCAGGATCTAATGTATCCCCAGAATTAAAAACGAAAACTAAAATGAAGAAACAAATTAAAACTAAAGCACAAACTCATGTCAAGAATTGAAGTGATAATCAATGTAACTTTTGTGGCGGCGTGTTGGAATTTGAATGTTCAAACCCTTCAGTTCCCGAATTTAGCCCCAAGCGCTGAAATGCACTGAGTCGACTGCGACGCCTGCAGAGCGTCTGCAGAATCGACTCTTTCACCAACCCCCTCTCTCTCAATCACGCTCTCCCAAATTTCTCTCTCTTAGAAAGCGAGACAAAATGTCGAACTTCGCCTGTCTCGCTCTACAAGCTGGGCAAGCGCGATCGTGGCAAAGGGAAGACAACAACAAGAGAGATGGCGATTGATGTTGTTTTTCTCGCTCAGTATTTTTTTTCTATTTCTCGAGGGCAGGCGCCGTTTTTTCGCGGTTTTCAACTGCGTTTTAAATTTTAAAAGAGTAGCATTGCTGTAATTAGTTATTTTAGAGTTTAAACAAAAGTGCTTTAATTAAGAATACATTTTTAGGTAAGTAATTGTCAAGTGTATTGTCTTATCTTAATTACAGTAGCTTTTAATTTTAATATTATCCTTTATTTTTAATATTTTTAGGTCAAGCTGATGGTACACAGTTCTTATAAAATATCTTTTCAGATGAAATCATTTTGTCCTACAGCCCAGAAGAATGTTATTCTTGTACTGCTAAGTAAGTTTTTATCATTCTTGCCTCGTTATATAATATAAAAGCAAATATTTTCCAAATTCAGATCCAATTGGTCAGGTGGAGCCTACAGAGAGTCCGAAGAGAGTGCGAAAATGCGTGAATAATCTCCAGCTCACCAAGACTCCGGAAGCTGAGGACCTGCCGAAGACCCCTACAAGTCACCGTAGTTTGTAAAAATGTATTAATTTAATGTAATAATAAACCCATTGATAAAAGCAATGAAATTCAACATATTTTCAATAAAAATGGGAGATGAATTTGAGTGATAATTAGCCGCTGAAAAAGCGCTGAAAAGGTGATGAATTTGGTAATGAATTAGGCAATGAAAAATGGTGATGAACAGGTGCTAAATCAGCGCCAGTTTCTGGCAGTGATGAGCCCCTAGGACATGCCCATGTTAAAATCATCGCTATTTTTCATACAAATTCACTAGTGCTCAATTTTTGGCAGTGATTCACTGCTAAAAAGGTGATGAATGGAACTGCAGGGAATGTACAAAAGTCACTTGGATGTACTCGCATACATTCATGTTTGCAAGAATGCATGTGTACGAGAAGTAGACGCGCGCACATTCCGATGTCTCAAGGAAACCGCTAAAAGTAACGAGACCATCGTGCTTCTTCTCCTCATATTTTCGTCGTTCTTTTTCTCTCGATATTTCCCTTTACTTCTATTCTGGCATCGAGAGCGTGCGGTTCATACAGTCTAAATCTGCATTATTATTTGTTCATTGGAAGGTGGCCTGCTTAATACTTAATTGTATTATATCTATTTGTCAACATAACTATAGATGGACTATGTCATGGGTACGCTGTCTTGCTGTCTGGACAGTGTGAGCTCGTGGGAAAAGCCATATTTAAAAAGACTTGAATTTCTCGAAATCTGTGGGTTTGATTTGCCTGAAATTATTTAGAAATTACTTAAAGTTATGACCCTTCTATTGATATACCGTGCAAGTTAGCACAACCTATGTGAGAGCTGTGTTAATTAAGTAAAGATTGCATTGGAAATATTAATATATTGTTGGTTTATGTCGAGGGTCCGTACGCTATCTTTCTGGCTGGACAGTGTAACCGCGTGGGATAAGCCATAATTAAAAAGACTTGAATTTCTCGAAATCTGTGGGTTTTGATTTGCATGAAATTAATGCAGAAATTTCTTAAAATTATGCTCCTTCTATTGATATACCGTGCAAGTTGGCACATTCTCTGTGAGAGCTGTATTATTGAGGTAAAGCTTGCATAGGAAATATTAATATATTGATGGTTTATGTCATGGACAACGTGACCGCGTGGGGAAAGCCATAATTAAAGACTTGAAATTCTCGAAATCTCTGGGTTTGAATTTAGAAAACAGCTATAATTATGTCCCTTCGAATGCGATACCGTGCAAGTTGGCACAACCTTGATGAGAGCTGTATTAATTCCGTAAAGTTTGCTTAGACAATATATGTATATTTACATGATTGATGTCATGGATGCTAGGGGTCTCGCTGGCACGGGCAGTGGGAAACGGCAAATTTCAAGTATTGTCCATTTAACACCCCCACTGTAAATCAATTTTCTGAAAAACTGTTGGTTTAATTTTCATGAAATTTTCATGAAACGTTCTTAAGACGATCACCAAACTGCCCATATACCGTGCATATTGGCACAATCTCTGTGAGGGAAGCAGTTAACCAAATGGTGCATACCCGATTTTTCTAATTCATTTTTTAAACCCTTTAAGGGCCGGTCTCCCGAGTGCCGGCTAACATTTCTCGAATAGATAAAGTCCCTGCTAAGGCATGTTGGCTTTCTCGAGCATCAATTTGAGAGCTAACTCTGACAGGGACTTGGACACCCTGCTAAGCGTTTTCGGCTCGATAGAATGGCAGTTGATTTCCCAAAGCCAACTAGGAAGAAGACTCGACTAGTGATCCTGATTAAGAATATATATACTTATAGGGTCGGAAACGCTTCCTTCTTCCTGTTACATACTTTTGCACGAATACAATATTCCCTTTTACTCTACAATAAACAGGTATAAAAATGACCCCAGTGTTAGATATTCTACCGTTCTAATTTCGTTGCTAACTCATCGACGTTAATTTGACGTACATTTTAGTCGATGAGTAGACGTTGACTAATCTGTATAGGCTATTAGCAACGAAAGTGGAACGGTGGAACTTGGAACATTACGCTTAAAGTTTTTATTTTTAACATTCTCAATTTTTGGGGGCAAAAATGCTTAATTGTTTAGAATAAAAATATCTATCGATCTAGATAGGTTGGCAAAATCCGATGTCTACAAGTATTTAAAAAAATCTTTTGAAAAATAGGGTATCCACAATTTGGTTAACTGTTCCCCTCACAGAGTGCCAATATGCACGCTGAACCAGGCTATTAAGCGTTAGATCAAGCTTTTTTTCTGAAAGTTTAATCAAAATCAAACCCACAGATTTTGAGAAAATCGCCTAACAGCATCTTCTCATAGAGTACATCCGTGTGAAACGGTTGGGATTTTTGACATATGGGAAACTCGTGTTCCCACAGAGCACATCCACCATCCAATAACAGCTGACTTGGAGAGCAGTTGCGCCACTCAACATTAAGGAAGGGGGATTGCAACTCGGAAAAACTGTCGTATAATTGCGTTCTCCTAATCTTATTGTAAAATAATACAATAAATAGTATAAGATAATAGTTAAAATTCATATCTAAACTTTTATGACATATCCTATAACGAGTATGCATACATATTGCTGACTGGGGGAGAGCCTAACCTCCCGTACCCCACCCTCCGCTCCTACTACGCCTCTGTCTAGCCAATATTTATATGGCAAATTTGTAAATAAACCCAAAATTTAGCTATTTTGGTAATTTATACCAACTTTGGAACTTTATAGGAGTACATAGTACACTTTTAATTAATATTAGTTATTATTTACGAAGTGCTAAACATATTTTGAGACTTCGCTTTACATAACAGCTTACATTTTGGCCCACACATAGCAACCTGTTGGCAAATGCTTTTCCGCTCATAACAAACTAAAATAATTCAACGATAGCCAAAAAACAATGAGCTTAACCATTATTTAGTTTTTTCCCGCCTGTTCGGAGCAGAGCGCCAGCGCCTAGTCATGCGCGCATAGGTGTACGACGGCACCTGCAGCGCTCTCTGCTTATCTTTTGTCGCCGTCTTTCTCATTCTACTAAAGCTGTCGCTTATCTATTCAGCGACTACTTTGTAGGCCCGTATATATATTAAGAGCTTGGAGCCAAGCTTACACAGTCCTTTTGCCGCTCCGAATAAATGATATAGATATAATAGAACCTATTCGATTTGATTCGTTGTCGTAGTCAACGTTCCATTTTTCTCAGTCCAGAGGAAGAATTCAGAGTTGCACCGAAAAAACATCGCCTAACTATCGCATAAAAGAGCCCTTCAAAGTCCGTCAAAATTGGATGGTGGGCTAATTGGGAAATGTTCGGAACGGCAAAACCTTACGGACCATTCGTTTAACAGATGGTGGATGGAGCTCTGTGGGAAGACCCTGTAACATATTAATTTAAAAAAAAACATAAATTCGGTTGAATTCGGTTGCGGGGGCGGAAAAATATTTTTTTTAAATCATCGAAATTTATCATAAGCGTTCAGCAGAACAAAATTGATAACTGATTACAGACTCATCAGTGATCATGTCGTTTTGCTGAACGCGACCAATTTCTTTTGCATATTTCTTGAGCTATCAAGCAGGGTCGATAGAAAACCGCATAATAGCCTCTACACACAGAGGTGGTTTTCGCTTAAAGCCTGGTTAAAAAAAATACTATTTCCAGTCCATTATTTCTTGAGGGTCCAGTTACTTTTCGTTATTTTTCGGTCACACTGGCCCAAAGACACAAACAAATTTAAAATTGAAATTTTTATCTTGTGTTTTACAAGCGGAATTAAACGTTTGCAACAGTTTAGGGAATACCCTGAATATTTTACGGCAGTTTTGCAGAGTTGAAATCCCCCTTCGTTTATTTCGAGTCAGCTGTTATCGAATGGTGGATGTATATGGTGCTCTGTGGGAACACGAGTTTTACATTTGTCAAAAATCCCAGTCGTTTCACACGGATAAACTTTATGGGAAGAGGCTATTACCAACATTGTTTGTAATATTTCCAAAATAGCCGATAGTATTTAGTGGATAGGCGATATGGCTTCGAAGCTTCGATAGATAATCGACATTGTCGATTTTGCCCTATCTGGCCGATAGCAAAACAATAACAAAAAAAACCTTAAACATAAACATAAACAAACACGAGCTCGTCGAAACTAAACGACGCCATGGGTTTTCCGCGCATCCTCAGCAAGAACAACAAGATCTACACGAAGCTGGGCGAGTTCTGTTTGTCGGGGGATAGCTTTTGGATTGTTTGCCACACGTGCCAGGAGGAGCTCCAGACGCAGGATCAGTTCTGGAAGCACATACAGGATGAACACAACTTCATGCACGGGGTGGCCAAGGTGGGTTGTGTGTGATTTTATCGCTTGAGGCCTAATCGTCGTCCATTTGCAGCAGGAGCACAGTCGGACGTCCAGTTACTGCCTCACAGATGTGGAGGCTGCGGCAGCGGCGGCCACTTCAGGTGGTAGCTCCCAGCAGGGCGCAACTGCTATAAGTGTGCCCCTGGCTTTGTATCACTGCTCCACCAAGTACTCCGAGGAAGAGCAGCGTGAGGTTGAGCTCCACGAGCAGCAGGTTCAAGTACAACAGCAGGTGCAACAACAGGTACAACAGCAACAACAGGCACAGCAGCAGCAGGCGCACCAACAACACCAGGCTCAACAGCAGCCACACCAGCATCTGCAGCAGCAGCGGGATGTGGCCAAGGAGCTGGCCGAACTGCATGCCAATGCTGTGGCTGCCGCCGCAGCTGCCGCTGTGGTTTCCACTGGCGAGGGAAGCACACCCAGTAATAGCGGCATCGATATCAAGATAGAGCCCGCCAGTCTCACACTAACACCCGAAATGCAGTCTGCTGCAGCGGCTGGCGGGACCATTTATCATCTACCACATCTAGTGCCAGCACCTGCGCCGCCTCCACCACCCACGTCGGGATTTGTAAGTGTGAGCGCCAGCACAAGCACCTCCAATGCAGTCAGCACAACACCGCCCAATGTGCTTCAGCAGCAACAGCATCTCAATATGTCTGTCGTCCCTTCCACTGCAATGGCCGCTGCGATGCTGGCCGCCAGTCAGGAGCAACTGCCCAAGGACTCCAACAGCACGACTGCCAGCGCCGGGAGCGCAGTGTCCTCAGATGACGGAGAACGCTGGTACGTCTGTGACTATGAGACGTGCGGTCTGAAGTTCAAGTACAAGTCCAGAATGGAGCTGCATCGGGTGGTGCATAGCAAGGAGCGGCGGTTCAACTGCGAACTTTGCAGTGCCTCCTTCAAGCAGTCATGCAACCTATCCACGCACCGAAAGAAGAAACACGCGCTGAGGGGCATCAAAAGCGAGATACTGCCGCAGCGCTTTTAGTTTGTAGATAACACAAGCCCAGCCTTAAGAGTGGATCACTTGTTTAGCTTACTGCGAGTCAGTCACTAGGACAATATTCTAGCCAGCAATTCTCATAAACTCTGTCCGAACTTTTCGTCTTAGTTTATGAGGGTTGCGAACCTACAGAACTTGCATGCTTGCCACACGACTAAGAATGTGTTTACCTTTCTTAAAACCCTTAAAAAAGAAGAACCACAAAAATCTCTTGGCTTGGCGATCACTTGAAAATGCGTCGGTGTTACAGAATCTCAATATTTGCACTATTGTATATTTCCAAGCCGATTCAAAAATTGTAAAATACCCCGATTACTCCCCTGATTGTAAATTAAAAACTTTCCCACTGCAACACTCTTGTGGCAGGCAAGCAATCTACCTGATATATATATATATTCTTATATATATAATCCTAATGTAGCCTTAGTTTCCCTTGTAAATGTAGTCTTAATGTTTAAGCGGAGTTATGTTAACCTCCTACGATCTAGATGTACATGCAATCTTTTATATATATGGGGTTACTCAAAAATCTATAAAAATTGAACCGACAAAACCGACAGGTGCTCTAAAACTTGTGCTGTTTCGGATGTATTGAGTAACTTTTTGTAAGAACGTCTTCTATTGTATGTAAAACGTTTACTCAAAGGTCCTTTTTCTCTTCCTTGTGGTAAACCCATAGAGCCAATTGGCTCGTTTGGAATTTTTTTGTTTGATACATACTGACTAAAAGAGGCCCTAAGCTGAAAAGTTTTCTGGGACACCGACATTTTTCTTTCGGAAGCAATTCGGTTAGAACAGTTTTCTGGGACACACCCGGTTAGGATAGTTGAAGTTACAGTTGAGCAGGTTGATATACGTTAATTGTTCAGTTAGTTACACTATAAATATATATGTCCTGAGCACAGAACGATATGGATGGTATATGTACAATAAGATCAGTCAATCAAAAGCAACCAATCACAGCAACTCCAATCGAAAACGATAATATATAATATAATATATTACGTACAAAGTCGTCTCAATTCTCGTGTTTTATATGGTTGGGTGGACTGATGAAAATACATACAGATTACACCTACAAGTACAAATCGTTAAAAAAAATTTAGCAAGTTGCATAATTTTTTAAAAAAGTATCTATTTATAAATGAAAAAATTTAAGGGTCGGTGGTGTTTTATCAGGATCAGTTTGTGGAGCATACTTTTAAAAACCCCTTATTGCTAGGAATATAACCTGTAATGTGCCTACGCCCCTGAATGTGTAACCATTTTTGTTGCGAGTTGGGTAACAGATACATATGTATATCAAATTCATCGTAATCGACCATAGCGTTTAGTCTTTTGCCGGAATTCGGATGGATCTTGTATCTTGTTTTCTATACGAATTTCGCCCAAAATCATTTATCTGTCATTATACCCTTGCAGAGGGTATTATGATTTCAGTCAGAAGTTTGCAACGCAGTGAAGGAGACGTTTCCGACCCCATAAAGTATATATATTCTTGATCAGCATGACAAGACGAGTCGATCTAGCCATGTCCGTCTGTCCGTCTGTTTCTACGCAAACTAGTCTCTCAGTTTTAAAGCTATCAGGCTCAAACTTTCCCAAAAGTCTTCTTCCTATTGCAGGTAGTATATATGTCGGAACCGACCGGATCGGACAACTATATCTTATATCTCCCATAGGAAGGATCAAAAAAGAAAAACTTTAAAAAATTCTAGCTTTGGTGTTTTTTGAAATATAACCTTCTTCTTTTGGGAATACTATTTTTTTAATATTTCTGAATTTCGAATAAAATTTCTAAAAAATCGGTGGACTATATCCTATAGCTGCCATAGGAACGGTCGGAAAATTAAATGGAAATTAATAGGAAAAAAATTATATCTTTGTTGATTTTTATTACATTGTCTTCTCCTCTGGGATATGACTTTTCTTTAACATTTCAAAATTTCGAATAAAATTGAACAAAATTCGGACGGCTATATTATATAGCTGCCATAGAAGGATCAAAAAATTAATGCCAAAGTAATACGAAAGCAGCTAAAATTTGGATTGTTGTAACATATACGCAAGTTAATTTAAATGTTATGTTTTTGTACATGAATAGGAATGATCTGCAAGGGTATATAAGCTTCGGCTGGCCGAAGCTAGCTTCCTTTCTTGTTTTCGATAATGTTGGTCAGATATACAGTGGTTCACAGCTTATTTCAACCAGTCTCCACCAAAAACTTAAACAGCCCATAAAAACTAAACAAAACAAGTTATCAAAATAATTTAAACGCAGAATACATCTATAATGATACACATTAGTGTTTAATAATTTTATGATTTTTTAAATATTTTACAAATATTTTTTATGAATTAATTAAACAAAAAAAGGCCAAGAAAAAAAAGGCACAGCTTATTTCAACCATTGTTAATTGTTAACTTGTTTTGTTTAGTTTTTATGGGCTGTTAAAGTTTTTGGTGGAGACTGGTTGAAATAAGCTGTGAACCACTGTATGTAACGCCAAGAAGAAGACATTTCCGACTTTATTAGGTGAATGACAACTCATACCAATTTCATCTAATTTTCAGAAATCTCGCCTTTATCGCCGAACCTTTGAATATAGCAACACATTTTTGAAGTCGAAGCCAACATAAGCTCGAGTCGATTAAAAACTCCTCTGAAATATTTTTTCTTATTTTAAGAAATAAGATTTTAAAAAAAAAACAGCTTTAAGACAAGAATTTTATTTATTCTTTTATGAAATATTCGTCCATTTTTATGGTGCTTTTCGAAAGAAAACTTTATTGGTTTAAGAAATTTATTTTCTTGAAACCACCGTAAAATAAGAGAGAACGCTATAGTCGAGCACCTCGACTATCAGATACCCGTTACTCAGCTTAAAGAAGTGCGAGGGAGATAGAGATACATATGCATGCAGCAAAGCGACTGCTTGAATTCCATTATTTGGTCATAACTTTTTAATGAATGGTCAGATTTCTTTAACATTTCGAAAGGTTTTAATAAACGCAACAAAATTGCATTTAATGTTTTCCAAAATCTTTAAAGATGTGGGCGCCACACACATAATAAAGTTGTTTAAGGCGATTGTGGGCGTTAGAGTAGGCGTTGCGCTCGGCTGAAACAAACTTGCGCTGCGTAGGAAGCCAACTTTCTAGCTTTTGTAGTTTCCGAGATCTCAGCGTTCATACGGACAGACAGGCAGACGGACATGTCTAGATCGACTCGGCTAGTGATCCTGATCAAGAATATATATTGTTTATAGGGTCAAAAAACGCGATTACAATATTCCCTTTTATTCTACGAGTAACGGGTATAACAAGAGAGAACGCTATTGTCGGGTGTCCCGACTATTAGATACCCGTTACTCAACTCAAGGGAGTTCAAGGGAGATGGAGATATATAACTTTGATCGCGCATAACTTTTTAACGACATTTCGATAGGTATTGATAAACACAATACAACTGCATTATTACTTTTCCGAAATCTTTAAAGGTGTTGGCGTCAGAAACCTTTTAAAATCGTTTAAGGCGATTGTGGGCGTTATAGGGAACGTGTCCCTCGGCTGAAACAAACTTGCGCTGCGTAGGAACTTCAATAATCTGCATGCAAAATGCAAAATCTTCTAGCTTTTATAGTTTCCGAGATCTCAGCGTTCATACGGACGGACAGACAGACAGTCGGACATGGCTAGATCGACTCGGCTAGTAATCCTGATCAAGAATATATGTATACATACTTTATAGGGTCGGAAACGCTTTCTTCTACTTGTTACATGCCTTTGCACGAATACAATATACCCTTTTACTCTATGAGTAATGGGTATAAACAACTCTTAAGCCCAAATTAAAAGAAATCGTTAAACCGTTTTTGCGAAATAAATCAGAAAGTCGTAAACATTGGCCTAAAAAAAGTTTGGCCCTAAGTTTAATAGGGTCTTCCCACAAAGATCCATCCACCATCCGTTCCGAAATTTACCCAGTTATAGCCTCTTCCCATAGAGTCCATCCATTTGAAACAGTTGGGATTTTTGACAAATGTGAAACTCGTGTTCCCACAGAGCACATCCACCATCCACCATCCGATAACAGCTGACTTGAAGAGCAGTTGCTCATCTCAACATTAACGAAGGGGGATTTCAACTCGGAAAAACTGTCGCAAAATGGCATTCTCCTAATCTTATTGTACAATAATTCGATAAATAGCAAAAGATAATAGTTAAAATTCATATCTGAACTTTTATGACATATGCTATAACGAGTATGCATAGATATGGCTGACTGGGGGAGAGCCCAACCTCCGGTAAAAAATTGTTAACAAAACAAAATTGGTCTTCCCACAGAGCTCCATACACCATGTACCATCCGTTGAACGGATGGTCCGTAAGGTTTTGCCGTTCCGAAAATTTCCCAGTTAGTCCGCCATCCAATTTTGACGGACTTTGACGGGCTCTTTTATGCGATATTTAGGCGATGTTTTTTCGGTGCAACTCTGAATTCTTCCTCTTGACTGTGAAAAATGGAACGTTGACTACGAGAACAAATCAAATCGATGGCGGGAAAAATTAAATAATGCTTAAGATCATTGTTTTTTGACTATCGTTGAATGATTTGTATTTTGTTATAAGCGGAAAAGCATTCGCCAACAGGTTGCTATGTGTAGGCCAAAATTTAAGCTGTTCTGCGAACGAAAACATCAATGTTTGCAGCGAAGTCTCTGAATATGTTCTGCGATTCGTAAATACTAACGAATATTAATTAAAAGAGTACTATGTACTCCTATAAAGTTCCAAAGTTGCTATATATTACCAAAACAGGACACATTTTTTGTGATTACAAATTTACCATATTAATATTGGCTAGGCAGAGGCGTAGTAAGAGCGATAGGTGGAGTACGGGAGGTTAGGATCTCCCCCAATCAGCAATATGTATGTATACTTTATATAGGATATGTTATAAAAGCTCAGATATGTTTTGAACTATGATCTTATGCTACAATAAGATTAGGAAAATGCAATTTTACGACAGTTTTGCCGAGTTGAAATCCCATTTCGTTGATGTTGAGATGAGCAACTGCTCTTATTGCTGCTGTTATTGGATGTGGATGGAGCTCTCTGGGAACACGAGTTTCACATTTGTCAAATATCCAAAGCGTTTCACACGGATGGACTCTATGGGAAGAGGCTATCAGGGGTGTCACAGAAACCGTCGACGGTTTTGGGGACGGTTTAGAAACCAACCGATCAAAACCGTAGGTGTCACAGAAATTCGAGAGATTTCCTTTTTTCGGAAAATTTACCGAAAAACGACGAGGGCTGGATGCATACACTAAATATCGAATATTCAATAATTATCGAATTTTATTTGACTTATTTTGACTATTTTCCAATAAGTTTTAAACTTAATTTATGTTTTTATTGCAAAATTACAAAAATAATATATGTTTAAAGCGCATATTGTACACAATAAAAGAAAAAAAATTAAAAATTTGAATTACCCGCCAGGCTATGTACATATTGCAGCCCTGAACAGCTGTTTGCAGCGGCTGCGTTTGTTTACTTACGTTTATAAGTTGGCAAGAATTTTAAAGCAAAATGCCATCTGCGCGAATTCTTGCTCTGGAGTACTTGCGAAGACAAAAACTTCAAAAGGCTGGGCTACAGAGGAAAATACTTAGAAGCTCGTCCGATTTTCTTTCGCAAACAGATGAAACGTAAGATAATTTCAAGTGTATTTTCTGCTGGAACTTTAAGTATTTTTGTAACTTTTAGGTTTCGGTACAATTTCCGACTTGATAAACATACATTTATAATGGTGTTTCATCTGATTGAGGAGCACATCCCAAAATCATCAATCCCGCCCTTGTTCCAGCTGGCCACGGTTCTGCGGTTCCTGGCAGTTGGGTCCTTTCAAAGAGTAATTGGGAAGGACTCTGACCTGGCCCACCTCCTGTCGCCCTAGTCTCCTTTTTGTTGGTCGCAATCTTTTTTTTTTATCGACTGCTTCCAATCCTTCCAAACCTTAACTTATTTACCAAAAATCACATTTACTAGACAAGTGTGTATGTAGCACATACTCTGTACTTACTCGGCGCCACCCGTCAGCGTGGTGGTCCATGGGCATTTAGCTCACTGGCCAGATCCTCCCAAGCGGTGGTCACCAGAACGCGGTCGCCCCGAGTAAATCCTTTGGCAATGTCGATATTATCGCGAATGAATCGCAAGAATATAGCGTCTTGCGCTCATGACCTATGTTTACCCCGGAAAATTAGCAACGTTTATTAGTTTAAATTAATAATAAACAAACATTTTGTACTTGTTTACTTACATATCTTCTTCTTCTTCACAGCCGGCGTTTTACCCGGCAAAAATAGAACATTTTTTCACGACAGTGATGCCAACTTTTTGCAAAGGCGGCCTGTTTTTATAAATTTCTCAATAAATACAACATCTTTTACCATACAATTTTTACCAGAAATAAGTTTCATTTTTAACTACAATACTAAGTACCTTTGAATAAATAATTCGTTAACAAAACATTTCGATAACTAACTCCGAAATTTTGGACAAATTTGCAGGGACCGTAACGATTATGAGTTTTATGGAAAAAACTCACAAATAATCTTTATTTGTGATTTTTATGTCAAAAGACTCCAAAGTAAACGTTATTTGAGATTTTTATTTTTTGAAATCTTAAATAATCGTTATTTGAGATTTTTATTTTTTCAAATCTCCAATAATCTTTACATGGGATTTTTATTTTTTCAAATCTCAAATAATCTTTATTTGGGATTTTTATCAGGGACCGTAACGATTATGAGTTTTATGGAAAAAACTCACAAATAATCTTTATTTGTGATTTTTATGTCAAAAGACTCCAAAGTAAACGTTATTTGAGATTTTTATTTTTTGAAATCTTAAATAATCGTTATTTGAGATTTTTATTTTTTCAAATCTCCAATAATCTTTACATGGGATTTTTATTTTTTCAAATCTCAAATAATCTTTATTTGGGATTTTTATCAGGGACCGTAACGATTATGAGTTTTATGGAAAAAACTCACAAATAATCTATATTTGTGATTTTTATGTCAAAAGACTCCAAAGTAAACGTTATTTGAGATTTTTATTTTTTGAAATCTTAAATAATCGTTATTTGAGATTTTTATTTTTTCAAATCTCCAATAATCTTTACATGGGATTTTTATTTTTTCAAATCTCAAATAATCTTTATTTGGGATTTTTATCAGGGACCGTAACGATTATGAGTTTTATGGAAAAAACTCACAAATAATCTTTATTTGTGATTTTTATGTCAAAAGACTCCAAAGTAAACGTTATTTGAGATTTTTATTTTTTGAAATCTTAAATAATCGTTATTTGAGATTTTTATTTTTTCAAATCTCCAATAATCTTTACATGGGATTTTTATTTTTTCAAATCTCAAATAATCTTTATTTGGGATTTTTATTCATAAAACTCACAAATAAAACTCTATTCGCTCCTGTGTCTTCGGCTCGCATCCAATCGCATAGAAATTTAGCAAAGGCCACTTTTGGAAGTTTATCTACTAGATGCAACAACATTTTCGCGGATTGGACCATTAAATCCAACACTTTTCTTATGATCTATAAAAATCGTAAGCGAATGATGAAGCGACTGAAGTTACAGTAGCTGTTACATAAGTACACATAGGCACGGCCATTATCCTCTGAAGAATTCGCGGTTTTTAATTTAATTTCATTAAACGCCATAAGTGATGCTTTTATACGAATACAATTGACAAAGTCATATTCTTCTAAAGAATTCGCGGTTTTTTATTTTGTTAAGCAGGAGCCTTTAGCAATTATGATTCACCAGAACAGAAGTCATCTTCTGAAGAATTCATTTCGGATCGTTTTGTGGGCACACAGAATAAATTTAAAAAACTCGAATTTTTCAGAAGATGACGGCTGTTCTGGTGAATCATAATTGCTAAAGGCTCCTGCTTAACAAAATAAAAAACCGCGAATTCTTTAGAAGAATATGACTGTCAATTGTATTCGAATGAAAACCTCACTTATGGCGTTTAATGAAATTAAATTAAAAACCGCGAATTCTTCAGAGGATAATGGCCGTCGATAGGTATTGATAAATACAATAAAACTGCATTTTTACATTTCCGAAATCTTTAAAGGTGTGGGCGCCAGGCACTTTTTAAACTCGTTTTTTGTGGGCATTATGCGATTGTGGGCGTTGAAGGGGACGTGGCCCTCGGCTAAAACAAACTTGCGCTGCGGAGGAAGCCAAAGAATATGTGTGGGTAATCCCAATTAGCTTTTGTAGTTTCCGAGATCTCAGCGTTCATCCGGACGGACAGACGGACATGGCTAGATCGACTCGGCTAGTGACCCTGATCAAGAATAAACATATAGGGTCGGAAACGCTTCCTTCTACCTGTTACACACTTTTGCACGAATACAATATACCCTTTTACTCTACGAGTGAAATGATGTCCTAGCCAGTCCCCTGCACATTCCCTCAGTGAGAGAGCAAATTAACATGCACTCAAGTCGCTACAACGACCGACTACTGGCTCACTTCAACCACCTAGCTGCATCCCTGGCGAATCCATTAACCAGAAGAAGACTGAAGCCTCGACACCCTGGCGATCTCTGGGCTAGAGGACGGCATCAGACCCGCGTCCTGAGACAATAATGTAGAATTGTCAATGTCATAAAACTTGTTATTTCCACACTCATGTTATGTTTCCGGTTATTTGTTTCTTTGTTCTAAATTATGCGTTTTATAACCATTTATTTGGTTGATCAACGTCTAAATAAAATTTTATGTTTTCTCTAAAAAAAAATCTCTACGAGTAACGGGTATAATGACTATATATGTATATAATTACGCACCCAATAGCTTTAGTGGTTCACAAGTTACTGGTGTGCGACATTTAGCTATTTATAGCAGTTTTCCCGCTTAACTAGCAGGGGTTTCAAAAAGGGATAGAACTAAACAGGGGTGCTCAAAACTGCCTTATGACAGTTCATTTACAAACACAAATTAAAGAAAGACACTCGCACGCGACTAACGACTCACACACAGTCATGAAAAAGACAACAACCCAGCGGGAAAATTCCTCTGGAAAATATGTAATTTTCATTAGGTTTCTCCATACAAGCGGAAGGGAAAAAACCTCCTTACCCCCTTACATTTCTTCCATCTCTCGTTTCAAAATACACGGGGGTGACACAAAAAAGTAAGGGGTAAATGAGGTTTCTATGTGGATCTCTGGCAGTAGAATGCAGGGCAAAAACCATTGGTTTTTCTCCTTCCCGAAAATTTGGTTTTCCACATGTACTAAGTTTTGGTTTTCCTCTACCTGCAATATTTGGTTTTCCACACGCTCCCAGTTTTGGTTTTCCACTGCTTTGCAGTATCTGATTTCCCACAATAAAAATACATATTTTCATGTAATATTTGTACGTGTATTTGTTATTAATATTTGCAGTAGAAGCATTTGAATTAAAAACTGTTAATGTCTGAAGCATTCCCGGTTTTCGCTTGGCCAAATGGAGGTCTTAGGTATCCATGTCTTGTAAGGCTGTCTTCTGAAAATATCAAAAATAATTGAGATATGAATGTAAGACTAGGAATAATAATAAGAGTAATTACAATTATTACATCTTCGTACAAAATTAAGGGATCTCTCCAGAAATTTACCCTTTGATCAGCTGTTTTATGTCGGGTATCTACAAAAAAAAACTATGAGAAGAAAAAATCAAATATGGCAAGTGCAGGCGCAACAGTTCTGGTCCCAAGAAGTCTCAATCGGCCTGGCTGAAATATATGTAATATTTTGATAATGTTAAACAACTAAGTTTATACAACCATTTAATGTACACCGCCACCATTTACCACTGGTGAAGATTAAAAACATTTCAAGTAACACTGAAATGCAGAATTTGTGTTGAAATTAGCATCTGGAGGTGAATTTATTTATTAATGGCGAAAACTATCTTTGGTACTAACCTCTGTAACGCTGAAATAAAGATTATTAAACGACAACATATATTTCATAACTTACCCTTTTCTTGTTTTTTAGAATTAACTGAAATTTGTTCACTTTTTCCACGAAATTTTATACTGATGTGACCGCACATCATATATTTGATAATACCAACATTCCGAGGAAAGATAATAGTTGGTCATAATTTCATTGCATCTTGAGGTCACACTTTGCCCGTGAATAAATATTTCGTTTAAATAATATTTTCCAGGGACCGTAATCATTAAAGGTTACGTATGTATATTAAAGGTATATTAGGTATTTTTCGCAAATTCAGTGTACTACCAAAGGAAGTTTTATTATTTAAGAACACTTAGAAAATGGCGTAGGCCACGATCTGACGATCAAATTATTTTATTTCATACAAAATTTTAAAAATGTTAAAAATCAATAATTTATTCCCTTCCTTTATAATTTTGATCGTCTGACCGTGGCGATACTCTACAATTTTTTTTAATTTCATTATCTTAATTATTATTATGTGTATTATTTCTTGAATATTTATGAATATTTTACGAAATCCAGTTTGTACCTTTGGGGTCGCGTAACAAGGATTTGAAATCAAATTGGCACACAATCTCATTCATGCCGTGTGACATCTGAGTTTTGTTTTTGAGTAAAATAAATGAAAATCATCAATAATTATTATGGTTACAATAATTATTATTGAATTTCATTTATTAGATAACAACAATTAATACCTTTTTTACGATTTTTAAAAATATTAACAAATAAATATAAATGTGAGAACAATATTATAAGTTGCTGATTTTTTTGTTAAAAATATTACAATCGGGATGACACAGAAATCACACAGCGCATAAGTTGCCTGAAATTGATGCTATTCAGAAACCCACCCTATTTAGCGCTCCGAATTTATCTATCCCCTCACCACTGCCTGCTAGAAAAAATAGGATTTCCAGTTAATTAGAAACAAACGCAATTGCTTTCAATTATAAACTCATAAACTTGCTCATAGACGCTGGTACGTCTTCTTCTTCCTGTCGTCAGTGGCAAACTGACAAACCAAAGTGGCAACGCTGATAAAGTATACATACATAAAAAAGAGTAATTTAAATCGTGCCGGGAAAATTCCAAATTAAGCGGTTGTTCCTCAACATACCGCCCGGCCCTGAAACTCCGTTTCAGAACTCGGTAACGGAGCAATTTTGGTAATCGGACGTGTTATTTCTGCAGCTGATGTTTTCAATTTAACTGAGCGTACCATGCCATCCGCCCCGGGATATGTCTCTATAATTCGTCCCAAAATCCAGGCGGCTGGGGGTGTGTTGGAGTCTTTCACTAAAACCATGTGTCCACATTCCAGATTTGGGAGTCGTGTGGTCCATTTTGGGCGTTGTTGTAAGGTGGTCAAATACTCCTGGTGCCAACGCTTCCAAAACCCTTGAAGAAGTGACTGAGAATGTTGCCAGTAGCTCAATCGATTGGTTGGCACTGTTCCAAGGTCTCCTTCCGGTACTAAGGTGTACGGACGACCAATAAGCAGGTGGGCAGGAGATAAATACCCAAGATCGGTGTCGGATGTTGAACACAGTGGACGCGAATTGACCACGACCTCAACTTGTGCTAATAAAGTATTGCTCGAAAGTGAGAGTGGCGTTGCCTAGTACTCTGTGAAGATGTATCTTAACCGATCCAATGCGGAGCATGTGGCGGTATAAAGTTTCACTTTATGCCTTCTGATGCAAGTGCTTGTTCAATGGTGTCGTTATGCAGCTGTGATCGAAGAAGTTGTTCCATTTCATTTAGCTGACGCTTAGCACCAACAAAGTTTCGCCCGTTATCGCTAAACATTTCTGTGCCAAGAAGGTTTCCGTACTAAGGTCAGTTGCCAATTCCAGATGAAGTGCTGAGGTAACCATACAAACGAAAAGGCATATGTAGCCCTTCTCCTTGCGGGGATTGCGACCCTTGTGTACTTTAAGGATCATAGGTCCCGCATAGTCGCATCCCGTGTTTTGAAACGGGTATGCTTGACGAACTCTGGTAGTGGGAAGGTCCGCCATAAACTGATGAGCAGTATTTTGACGTTGCTTAAAATAATTCAGACAGTTATGTGTAACCTTTCGAATCAGGTTTCGTGCACCTAAAATCCAAAAGTTTTGACGAATTATGGCAAAGAGTGCCGATACGCCCGGATGCAGGTGTAACCTGTGCTCATTCTCTGCAATGAGGTATGTGATACGATGCGTTTTGGGCATAATGACCGGATGCTTGGCAGAAAAGGTCAATTCCGAGTTGCTTAATCGTCCACCCACACGCAGAAGTCCGTTGTTGTCCAAAATCGGGGAAAGTGTGCGCAGCTTGGAATCCTTTCTTAAAGGGCGTCCATTCCTTAGCCGCTCACGGTCATCTTCAAATGCTGCCTGAACATGTTGAACACAGTAGGTACGTGCTTCAAATATTTCTTGAAAGCACAAAGATATCGAACTGGGTGTATGTTGGGATCCTCGACGACGAATAAACCGCAATACATAAGCCATGATGCGAACAAGTCTCAGCCAGGATGAGGTGCGATCAGCCAGTTCGTCTATTACGGATTTTACAGGAAGAGTGTCACCCATGGTTATCAGTGCGATGGTTTTAACCTCTTCATTGATTCGATCATCTGCAACGGAACTAGAAATTTGTGAGCATGGTTGAGTTACCAGATTTAGGTCTTCGTCGTGCAGCCATTCTGGGCCCTTCCACCAAAGGTCAAACTTGAGAAGTTCTGAAGCCATCATTCCTCTGGAAGCGCAATCGGCAGGGTTTTGCTTCGTGTTGACGTGGTGCCAAGCATGCCGGGGTATAATTTCCAAAATCTCTGCAGTGCGATTGGCGACGAATGTTTTTAATTTGGACGGAAGGAGCGACAGCCAAGCCAGGACGATCGTAGAATCGGACCATGCGTGAACGGTGATTGGGATATGCTTTAATGCAGCCCTGATAGATGCAACTAGTCGACTCAAAAGCAACGCCCCACAAAGCTCCAATCGAGGCAATGACTGCTGTTTAAGTGGTGCCACGCGTGTCTTTGCACCGAGAAGGCACACCTCGAAGCTGCCGTCCGGAAGTTTGACTCGGCTGTATACAACTGCGGAGTAGGCCTTTATCGATGCATCTGAGAATGCATGCAACTCAATTGGTCCAGAAGTGTAGCCCAGATGCCTCTTTACCTGCAAGTCAGATAGTTTGGTAATATCCTTTCGGTATTTCTGCCACAGTTCCGTCAAATTATCGGGCAATGGTGAGTCCCAGTTCAGGTCAAGCAGCCATAACTCTTGGAACAATATTTTTAATTGAACAACTACCGGCGCTAGTAACCCGAGCGGATCGAAAATCCGAGAGACATCGGACAATACCTGGCGTTTCGTACACTCTGCGGTTTCGATCAGATTGACGTGGTATACCAATATGTCAGGATCTGGTTTCCAATGAATACCAAGCACCTTCGTTGTTTCATCTTTCGACATGCTTATAACATTTGGGTTTAGACTCGTCTTAGAGCCACCAATCAATTCGCTGTTAGATTCCCATTTTCCCAGCTCAAGTTGTGCGTGTTCAAATAGTCTTACGAGTTCATCCTTTCTTTGTATCAGCTCACCTTCCGTGCTTGCCCCCGTTAAAACATCATCCACGTAAAAATCCTCAAAAACAATTCTTGCAGCATCAGGATAATCTTGCTTGTAGTCGTTTGCCAGTTGCTTAAGTACTCTTACAGCCAGAAATGGAGCGCAGGCCGTGCCATATGTTACAGTACACAACTGATAATGGGCTAATTCTTCTTTAGGATCCTGTCTCCATAACATTCGTTGGTAGTTTCGATGTTTAGTGGAAACCCATACCTGACGAAACATTTTAACAATGTCCGCGGAAAACACATATGGATAAATGCGAAATCGAAGGCAAACAGCAAACAGGTCTCGCTGAATACTCGGTCCCACGCATCGTTTAGCGACTTGCCATGTCGGTCTTTGTAAGACCCATCGAACACCACTCGTAGTTTTACAAGCTTTCGCATGTGCCCCAGAACTTCGTAATCGTGCATAAATTTAACGTACTGTGCTTTCAGGTTCGTGTCTCTTTGCAGGCGTCTTTCTAGAGAGTTAAATCGCGCTATTGCTCCTTGAAGTGTGTCTGCAAATTCTGTAAGTTGGTCTTTAAATGGTAGCTCTACACAGTATCTTCCATGGTCATCTCGCGAGTGAGTTTCACAGAAATGCGCCTGAACTTTAGAGTTCTCTGGGTCTGGAATGTTTGCAGACACATTCTCGAGCTCCCAAAACCTTTGGAGGGAAGCGTCAATGTCGAATGTTGAAAGTAGCGATGTTGCAGCTACTGGACTTGAAAGCATTGTTGATGTAATTACCCATCCAAAGATTGTTGATACAGCGATTATGTTGCCATGATTGTCAAATTTCTTTTGTCCAGAAAAAGCAGTCCATACATAATTACTTCCGAGCAGAATATCGACCTCTGATTTGGTGTTGAACATTGAATCTGCTAACGGAAGATCATCGAAGATCTTCAATGCTGCTGTGTCGATATTGTTCCTTGGCAGCGATGATGTGATTTTGACTAAAACGTGAGCAGTTACAATCAACTCATCCAGTGACACTCTTGATTTAAAGTTAAGAATGCTTAAGCCCCTTGTCGTTTCCGCCTTAACTGATGATATTCCAGATACGGGTATTCGGGACGGTGATCGCATAATTCCAAGTTCCTTGATGCACCTTTCCGATATGTAGGATAGTTCGGACCCAGTGTCTAAAAGCACCCGACAAACTGTATATGTACCGCTTGCATTAAGTACATGAACCAACGCAGTAGGGAGCGTTCCTCTTATTTGAGATGGTGGACGGCTATCAAGTCGTTCAGCAGGTGCTAGTGCAATGTGGCTCATTAAATCCAGCGAAACATTCTGGTCCTGTTCATCCTGCACCGTCATTGATACGCTTGGCTGACTTTGGGTTACAACAGGCTGACTAGAGGAGACTTGCAAATGAATCAGAGAATGATGTTTGCCATGGCAGTGTCTGCAGCGATATTTTGATTCACATCTGGCAAATACATGATCTGGCTTTAAACAATTAAAGCATAGTCGCTTCTCTTTGACAAAGGCATGGCGCTGTTCGACAGAAAGCCCAAGGAAGTGTCCGCAATCGTACAGTGAATGATCATCTGATCTGCATTGAACACATTTAAAACTCTGTCCAGCTGATACAAATGATCGTGCAGCTCTTCTTGTGTTCTGTCCATACGAGGCGGTGGTTGGCTCATGATGGCTAAGCTCGAACTCCTGACATCGAGCATCCAGGAATCCAAAAAGGTCTTCAATTCTTGGAGATGTCACATCTCGACTGAAGTCCACCCACTTGCGTCTCGACTCCGAATCGATTTTTGCCAAAAGCAGGTGTATTACCCAACAGTCTCGTCCAGTTTGTCCTACTGCGTCTAATCCACGCACAATTTCATTCGCACCATTAAAAATCTTTCTCAAAATGCCCACGTTTGTAGACTTGGCTATGGGCAGATTTATAAAAGATTCTAAAAGTGAATTAACAACATCAATATCAAGCGTGCCCATGCTGCGTCATTTGCTGCCTCCGTGATAGGCAAATGGCTAATCAATCTAAGCGCGTCTCCCTCCAGAAACTACTTCAGATATTGGAATTTTTGTCCTTTTTTTAAATATTCCTTTAAGTGGATTGCGTGCTCGTACAGATCCTTAAACGCTGGCCATTCTTTATAATCGCTTCAGTACTCCTTGGAAAGCGTTCATAAAACTCCCTCTGCAGTTGGAGTTGTTGTTGTAATGCCTGTGAACTCTGCCCAAACGGCTTGGAGTCTCGCCATCATAATGTCAGCAACATTCGCGTTGCACTCCGCTGTGGGATTCTCGGCAAACGAAAGCAGTCGTGTCAGACTGCTCTTTTGTTTGCTCCTTATTAACTTTAGTTTTTCCATTTCGAACTTTCACACGTTGAGTAAACCGATCAGCGACAGATACGACTCAGAAGGACCATTTATAATTAGAAACAAACGCAATTGCTTTCAATTATAAACTTTATTTGATTTTGCTCATAGACGCTGGTACGTCTTCTTCTTCCTGTCGTCAGATTCGTACTGACATTCGCATTATTAATAAAACCAAAGTGGCAACGCTGATAAAGTATACATACATAAAAAAGAGTAATTTAAATCGCAGCCGGGAAAATTCAAAATTAAGCGGTTGTTCCTCAACACCAGTACACTAAGAACCAACTTCTCACTTTCCCGCTGGGATGTGCCGATGCTTATGCTAAGGGCCGAAACAAAAACACTAAGCACCCCTGAACTAAAGTTTCAGCTACAATTTTAAACATTTTCATTTTTAACTTTCACGGCCCTTTCTCCCAAACCAATTGACTTTCTTAAAGTCTTCATCTATATAGTAGTTGCCTTCGCACAGTCTCCTGTTGCTCTTCGTCACTACGTGGACTGCGATCCACAGCGATTAGCTTTTTAATATAGAAATCCTTTTTTGATAACAAATTTTAAGAAAAAAATTTTTTTTATCAAAATAGAAAAACAAAAATCTTGTATGCCCTTCTTGTTTTTTGCCGAAAATCTACTTCAAGAAAGTAATTGCATTTAAAAGTAAAAAAGTAACCTGTGACTACTTATTTTTCGTAACATTTTCATACGAATTTAAGAAAGAAATTGTCTAAATTGTGGCCTAGTCTTAAGACATCGAACATTAGGTTGATATTGTGGATCGTGGGCTTAGACCCACTGATAACCACTTTTTGGTTTTGCTAGTTAAAGCCTAGTACTCAGTTCGGCTATTCTGCATGTAACATGGTGTTATTGTGAACCAGCTGGGTTCACAAACAGCCAACCCAGCTATAAATATAGTTAATCCAGATAATAATCACAACAACTGACCTAATCAAGAAGTACTAAAAATAATATAAAACCGAATTAGTAAATAAACTCCAGCTGTTACTAAAGTAGATGAATGAACTAAAGCAGAGACAGGAGTTGGAGCAGCTATTGCAGCAGGTAACCAAGAAGAAAAAGGGATTTGAGCTCTTTTAGTTATAGCTGCTAATATTACTAATCTACCAATTATTAATATTTCAAATTCATTTTGTATTACTTCTAAATAAAAAATATAATTTCATCTACCATAATTTAATATTCAAGCAATAGCTAATAAAAGAGATACATCTCCAATTCGATTAGATAGTGCAGTTAATATACCAGCATTATATGATTTAATATTTTGAAAATAAATCACCAAACAATAAGAAACTAATCCCAACTCATCTCATCCTAATAAAATTCTAATTAAATTAGGACAAATAATTAATTAATAGACAAAACAAATATTAAAACTAATATTTATTTATTTATTTATTTATCTATCGCCAATGGATAAATCCTTATCTGGCTACATCTTGCTACAATTGATTAACTTAAATCTATTAATGAAAATTAATTAAAAAATATTCCCTAAGGGTTTGCCTTAGCAATTCCTTCTTGGCCCCCCAGCTGTAGATCATTAAGGAAAAGAAGGTCTCCAATTGCACGGGAAGCAGGGAACACTGTCTAGCATAGGGCGGAGCGGGTTCAGTAAAATGTAAGGATTGCAATGCAAACTTTAAAAACTTTTTCTGCAACCTCTCAATCCTATTGATCTGGACACTTCCTGAGGGATTCCAAATAAAGGAAGCATATTCGAACCTGGAACGGACAAACGCAGAGTATACAGATAATCTGGAATACGGATCTTTGAATAAGACCGTGTTTCGCTTAACAAAGCCGAACATTGCCTATGCTTTTGGTAATATAAAATTCAGATGTTCATTAAACAGAAATTTGTCATCAAATAATACCCCCAGATCAACTATTTCATTCAAAACAGAGAGAGGGTGGTTATTGATGAGATAAGTGGATGGGATGGTTACAGAACGTTTCGCATAACGAACGATGTGGCATTTGTGAAGGTTTAAAGGCAAACTATTCTTGGAACACCAACTACCAATACTATCTAGGTCTGATTGAAGCAATCTCGAATCATTTACGGTACTGACAGTCCTATAAATTTTAAGATCATCCGCATAAAGAAGGAAGTTAGAAAATTTGATACGTGCACAAATGTCATTTATAAAAATAATAAAAAGTAAAGGGCCAAGAGAGCTACCCTGAGGAAGTCCTGATGTCGCTTTATAGGGATGAGATAATGCACCACCTATTTCAACATGATACTGTCGGTTATCCAAATACGTTGCTATCCAATTAATAAATGAGGAGTGAAAGCCTAGTTTAGAAAGTTTAGCCTTAAGGGCAGAGTGACACACCTTGTCAAAAGCTTTGGTAAAATCTGTGTATATCGTGTCCATCTGTGAGTGATCCTCAAATGCATGTACACAATGACTCGAAAAAATAGCCAGGTTGGTCGTCGTGGATCGACCAGGAATGAAGCCATGTTGGTTAGGTTCTATATAAGACCTTATTAAGAACGATAATTTTCTGAAAATTATTCTTTCGAACAATTTAGCAATGTTGCCGATTTTAGCAATTGGCCTTTAATTCGAAATATCAAATTTACTCCCTCCTTTATGTACCGGCATAACTCTTGAAATTTTCCATCTAATTGGGAATCAACCCTGAGACAAAGAAGAGAAAAACAAGATCTGCAGAGGTAGGTACAGACTGCCAATGCAATTCTTAAGGAAGAATGAAGAAATTCCATCAAAGTCTAGCCTTGGGGAATCATCAAAATGACTGAATGCTTCAGAAATGTCCTCCTTCTAAGAAATTCACAACCGTAGAATCCAAGGGGGGTTTGGATCTCTCTCTATAAATGAACTGGCTCACTTTTACTGATTGTGGCCAAAATTCATCACTGAAAACCGTTTGGTAATGCTGCTCCGGTACTCCAAGTTTGAAATTTATGAATGCTAACGTGTTAATATCCACATCTTTTTTAGTTAAAGAATTGCAGATAATTAATTCTTCCTTAACGCTCAGCTTTTCAGCAACATATTTACACAGCGCCCCTGGCTGTGTGTTTACTGGAAATTTGCCAATGTGCAGAAAACGTTTGCTTGGAAGAGCTTCGAATAGAACACAAGGAGGAGCCAAACCAATAAGGTGCCTCTTGCTCTTGTTGTTGTTCTTGCGATTCTTGTTGCGCTTCTTTTCCACCACTCTCGTTGGTAAAACGGGATCGTGGTTTGAAGAAGGGTTAACTTGATCGGATGTTGATGCAACTGGCGCTGGGATAAGAGGCTTATCCACCCTCCGCTGATTGGTTTTCACGCTTGTCATAGCTGTAGCTCCCTTTAGATCCCTATAGATGCTCGGCGATGCTCGTCTCTGATGCGCTGACTCGACGACTACTCGCAGCGCCTCGGACTCGCAAGGAGATCAGCCGTGCGGGCTTAGGGAAGCGTCACCGTTCTCAGACTAGGGTGAACAGGTGCTGCGTTCTACAGGGTAACGCCTATAGACGCACAACCGCCAGTCCCTGGCTCTGTGCCGGATGGTCCGGTCCCACTAGGCTCTTGCTCGGATCGCGCTGACAGTCTAGTTGGTCAACTGGAAGCTGCCTAGTGCTTCACCTTGCTTTTACGCCTGGTGCAAACGAACGTTCCACCCTGGCCTCACCCGCTAGCTCGTTCGTGACGTTTGTGCGTAGCTCGATGTCCGTTGCTCTGCTCCTGGACGCGCTGGTCGTGAGGCTGGACGTTGCGTGGCTTCTGGTTCTTGGGGTTACGGACACGCTGGTCCCGGGCTCGTAAAACCGTGGGTTTTCCTAGGTCAGCGCCTTGAAATGACAACCGGCCTACTGCTCGCCCTTTCTGGCTCGTAACACTCGGGATTTGGGACACACCCGGTCCCGGGCTCGTAGAACCGTTGGGTCTCTCTAGGACAGCGCCTTGAAGTGACCAACGGCCTGTACTCTCTAGGACAGCGCCTTGAGATGACTACTGGCCTATTCTCTCTAGGACAGCGCCTTGAAATGATGACCGGCCTACGGCTCGCCCTTTCTGGCTGGTCGTGCCAGGACCTGTTCGATTTCCACTTGACGGACTGGACTGACGCCGGGACCTGCCAAAGTAGTGTTTGAAACAAGGCACCCTGGGTTTGGACGGCTCTCGCCCCGAGTTCACGGTCTTTTGTCGCAGGACGTTACCGCTCGACTCTGAGGGACACGCCAGGCGCAATGCGAGGCTTTAGTCGGTGTCTCAATTCGGAGATTCCTGATGATCTAATCCCGAACGTCTCGACGTAGCGATCTTGCTCCTTGTAGGCTCCCACGGCGCTGCTCCCGACGACTTGACTTGTGTTTTCACTTCTAGATTACTTGGCACTGATTGACTGACTTATTCACTTTGATATCTTGACTGATCTTGGCGGATTGATTCCTAGTGATCGACTGTCTTGTTGCCAGCGCCCGGCGGCTTTATATAGGGCCTCCGGGAACCGTTATTTCCCTTTCGGGCTCTGCCCGCTGTATCTCTCCACTCCAGGTCCAAAGTCCTTGGCTCCTGTTTCAGCCCGTTGTCCATCTTGCCCGGCTCCGAACTGAAGATCCCTGTGTTGCAGCCGTCCCGCTGATTCTCCTGGTGCACGTGGCACGCCTGTGTGCCGCTCAGCTGCTGAGATGTGGCACTTTTCCTCCTGGTCCAAAGTTCACGGCAGAGTCCGGGGCAGTTCCGTTATTTCCCTTTTGCACACGGCACTCTGGCTCTGCCCGCCAAGTCTTCACTCTCTCACTCTCCGCACTACTTTTCCACACTCTCTTTGGGAGAGTTCTCTCTCTCCGCCGTTAGACTCCCCAAACTCTATTCGCCGCGCCGCTACTACGCTAATTCGCCGCGTAACTGGTAAGCGGCCGGCCATCCGTTATTCTCGCTGCTGCTATTTGTGTGGAGTTATTCAACTCCTCACAAAACTTATTCAATCAAATAAAAAAGTTATACCAATTCTTATTGAATTTAAAGAAACAACTTCTCATTCAATAAAATAAGTTATATCATTTAATAAAAAATATAAACTTAATAAAAAACAAGATAAACTAATAGAAATTAAATTAACAAATCTAATTCTACAAATTGATAAATACTTCACGATCTAAAATGAATTATTTCATATCACTAACACCACAAATTAGTATTTTTTTTAAACTATTTAAATATAATTATAATATACATGATTCTCTTTTTAAAATAAATAAATGTAAAGGTAATCAATGTAATAGTATTAATTAATATTCGAATTTTACCCCCCCTAAAAGACTAAACTCCAGAAAATAATTTACCATGTTGACTAAAAGAATAAAGATATAATGTATGGGCTGTTTTGAAAAAAGATAATATAATTATTGAAATTCATGATCAAGAAACAATTCTATTTAATAAAGAAATTTCCCCTAATAAATTTAACGTTATAGCAGGTATACAATTTAATAAACCCTTATTAATTAATATTCTACGACTACCTAATCGTTCATAAGAAACACTAGATAAACAAAATAGTCCAGAAGAACATAATTCATGAGCAATTATTAAAGTATAAGATCCACACAACCCTCAATAAGTTATTGTTAATAGCCCAGCTAAAACAATTCCTATATGAGCTACAGAAGAATAAGCAATTAATGCCTTTAAATCTGTTTGACGTAAAAAAACTAATCTAACTAAAACACCACCTACTAATCTAATTCTAATTCAAACAAATCTATATTTTAAATTTATTAGTTGTAAAAAAGAAATAACCCGCTCCTAAGCTCACAGCTAAAATTATTGACCCAGAAACTGGAGCTTCAACGTGAGCTTTTGGTAATCATAAATGAACTAAAAATATAGGTATTTTAACTAAAAAAGCACATAATAAACAAAAATATAATAAATCATAATTAAATATAAAATTATTTATTAAATAAAAATTTATTGAACCTGTTTTATTTATTACATAAAAAATACCAATTAATATAGGTAACGAAACTAATAAAGTATAAAATAATAAATAAACTCATGCTTGTAATCGTTCAGGTTAGTACCCTCATCCTAAAATTAACAAGAGAGAACGCTATAGTCGGGTGCCCCGACTATCAGATACCCGTTACTCAGCTAAGGGAGTGCGAGGGAGATAGATATATAAAATCTTTGATCGGGCATAACTTTTTAACGAATGGTCCGATTTGAAAAATTTCTTCTACATTTCGATAGGTATTGATAGTCACAATAAAACTGCATTTTTAGTTTTCCAAAATCTTTAATGGTGTAGGCGCCAGACACCTTTCATAATGGTGTAGGGCGATTGAGGGCGTTAGAGGGGGCGTGGCGCCATTTTGAAATAAACTTGCGCTGCGTAGGAACTCCAAGAATATGCATGCAAAATGCCAATCCTCTAGCTTTTATAGTTTCCGAGATCTCAGCGTTCATACAGACGGACAGACGGACATGGCTAGTTCGACTCGGCTAGTGATCCTGATCAAGAATATATGGGCACTTCCAAAAAAAAGTCCACCAAGCCAAAAACCTTGAAACTTGAATAAAACATATTTCCACATTTTGCCCCGATATTAGTTTCTAATTAGTTGGATACTGAGCTTAACTACAAATTTGGAGTATAGTTTGATTATTTTTATGACAAACTCCACCAATATACGCAAAAATCAGTTTTTGGCTATTTTTTTTGTTATTTTTTGGACCTGTCTTCTGTTGTTAATATATCCTATAGGAATGCTAATATGTGACATTTTTCCGTACTGAATGCTTCATTCACATGCTAAACTATTAAGTTAAAAGCAAAACATCCAGCAATTGAGAGATAGAGGTAAAGAAATCCGCTTTACAAAACAGTCGGAAAAAATGTCCCGAGCGACATGTCCCGAGCGAATGTGTTTGAAACTGCAAAAAAAAAAAACGGCAAAGAATTTTTGAGTAAAACCAACAGCATTTAACAGCGACATGTTTGAACAACATTCTAAAAAAATCGCATTAAAATATTCCATCAGAATTCGCTAATTTCTGGTGTTGTACGAACTTCCCCGAAATCCACTTCTATTTTTGTCCCGAGCGAATACGGCAGTTTTTTACCGATATCTTAAAAACTAAAAGTGGTACAAAATCAAGATTTTTACCAAAAATAGAGCTTGGGAAGAGTGAAAAGAAAAGCCCATAATTAAAATTAAAATCCATTGTTTTACAATTTTTTCAACTTTAAAGGTGTGCAAATGTCCCGAGCGACATTTTGGAAGTGCCCATATATACTTTATAGGGTCGGAAAAGCTTCCTTCTCCCTGTTACATACTTTTGCACGAATACAATATACCCTTTTACTCTACGAGTAACGGGTATAAAAATAAAGTAGGAATTATACTTCTTTCAAAAAATAAATAAAATAGAAATAAACTTATTCTTCTAAAAGTTAGAACTAGGTTAGGTTAACCCGGACGGCCCTCACGGGGCCACGCATAGGCCAGTATGGCCCTTAGTTGTCCGGTTGATGCGCATGAACCTTGAGACAAGTTAAGAGGTTTTTATGTCCATAAGGATCGAGGTGTTTTTGGCGAAGGCAAGTAGTTCTCCTGGTTCCCTACTGGAGGCGTCTCCTAGTGATGCCAGTACTGGGGCACCGAGGTATCTTCTTCTCGCTCTTGAGAGAGCCGGGCAGTTGCAGATAAGATGTTCCAGGGTTTCGATAGCCCCCGACTCATCACATTTCCTGCAGGCGCGGCTGTTGAGTATTCCGAGTGTTGTTGCGTGTGATGCGGCCAGACAGTGGCCTGTAAGGATTCCCACTAACAGTCTGCAGTCTTTCCTTGGTAGACGCAGTACATACTGGCTGAGTTTGTCGTTGCGCTCTATGCAAATAGTTCTTGAGATTCGGCAGGTCTTGGTATTCCTCCACCTGCTTTTTGCTCGCGTGTCCGCCTGCTTCTCCAGGGCGCTTTGGAGCGTTCGGAGGGAAACAGGCACGTTCTCCGTTCTGTCGTTCGCCAGCTCTACGCCCTCCTTTGCAAGAACGTCAGCTGTCTCGTTGCCATCGATGCCCTGGTGACTGGGAACCCAATAGATCCGCACTGACTTTGTCGTGCTAAGGTTGTCTAATGCCTCCCTGCTCGCCATCACATTTTTGGAACTGACTGTTGACGATTGCATGGATCTTATCGCCGCTTGGCTGTCCACGAACAAGTTGACCACATCGTGTGGTCGGTTTATATTTTGAGCCACTTCAGCAGCTTTCCTTATGGCGAAGACTTCCGCCTGGAATATGCTGCAGTCGTTGGGTAGCTTAAAGGACATCCTTATTTCAGGGTCCGTACAGTATAAGCCCGCTCCTACTCCTCCTTCCATCTTGGAGCCGTCCGTGTATATATTGAGGTGTTGAGTCTGATCCCGACCCGTTTTCCAGTCATCTGGGCCCATGAACGAGGTTGTTTTAACCTCCGGGCACGTTCTGGGGGTCATATGGTCCGTTTGGTTGATCATGCTTCGGCCGATTGAACTATGCCCGAAGCTTTGCGCCGTCATGTTACCTGATGCAACTAGACGTTGTGCTGCCTTTCCTGCAGTCAGTTGTGCGTGGATGTCTATGGGGTCGACTCCGAGGATCGTTTCGAGAGCTTTAGTTGGGGTTGACTTCAGCGCCCCCGTTATGCAGACCAATGCCTGCCGCTGAATTCTCTCCATAAGCTCGGTGTACGTCGTCTTTTCAGTGGCTTGTCACCACACTAAAGCTCCATACAGCAGAGTCGGACGCACCACCGAGATGTAGATCCAGTGCATCAGAGCAGGTGACAGGCCCCATGTGCTGCTAAGCATCTTCTTGGATGCATATAGCGCAATGGTGGCCTTTTTCACCCTTTCCACTACATTGGGTCTCCATGCCAGCTTGCAGTCCAGTACTGTGCCTAGGTACTTGACCTGTGTTTTTGGGGTCAGCCTGGTTACGCCGATTTTCGGGGGGATCCATTTTGGTACCTTGTATCTCTTAGTAAAGAGAATGAGGTCCGTTTTGTCCGCATTGATACTGAGTCCCACATTTTCCGCCCACTCACATATCTCCCTAAGTGTTAATTCCATTATAGAGCTGAGGGTCGATGGGCAAACTCCCGAAATAATTATGCCTATGTCGTCCGCATAGGCTGTTATTTTCGGGGCTCTCCTCTCGAATCTCTTGATTAGATCGTCGACCACCAAATTCCATAGGAGAGGCGAGAGGACCCCACCTTGTGGTGTGCCTCTGTGTGCTCCCTTTACCATGGAAGCGGTGCCCCACTCTGAATGTACCCGCCTGCAACTAAGCAGGTTTCTTATCCAGAGGCTTATTGCGGGGTGCGTATTGGTTGCTTCTAGGCGATCCATTATAGCATCCGTCTTGACATTGTTGAATGCTCCGGATATATCTACGAATACTCCAAGCGCATATTCCTTAATGTGTAGGGCTCTCTCAACGGTTGCTACTAGCGAGTGTAGTGCCGTTTCCACAGATTTCCCCTTGGTGTAGGCGTGCTGGTTGGATGACATGAGCCTCCCTACATCATTCCTGATGTGTAGATCCAGCAGCTTCTCCAGTGTCTTGAGTATGAAAGAGGTGAGGCTTATCGGCCTGTAATCCTTGGGGCTCGCGTGACTGCACTTTCCCGCTTTTGGGAGGAAGACAATCCGAGAGGTCCTCCATTGGATTGGGATATAGCCCGTGCTTAGACATGCAGAGTATATTTCATATAGCCATGGGGTGATCCTTTCCTTGGTCGCCTGTAACATGGCTGGAAATATTCCATTTAGTCCTGGTAGCCCGCAAAGGAGTCTATGGCCCAGTTGATTCTCGTAGTTGTTATTAGATCGTCTGGGAGGCGTTCTTCGCCGGTTGCTATGTCTTGGTGCGTGCTGGCGTCTAAGACATCCGTGCATCCTGGGAAGTGCGATTGCATAAGTGCTGTTAGGGCCGCTTCACTGCCCTCAGTCCACTGTCCGTCGTCGCGTTTTAGCTGGCTCTGTATGGTAGGTTGCTTTGAAAGCAGCTTCCGGAGTCTAGCTGTTTCCGGGACATTCTCAATGCTGGAGCAGAAGTTTCTCCACGAGCTTCTCTGTGCCCTGCGTGTTTCCTTCTTGTAATCCCTCAGTAGGATTTTGTATTCCTCGTTAATGATCTCATCGTCTGCCTTCTTGGCGATTTTGAAGAATTCTCGGAGGTTGTGTCTTTGGAGTGTAAGTTCCCGATTCCACCATGGTGGCCTGGTCTTCTTCCTTGTTCTTGAGGTCGGGCATGATGCGTGATACGCATCCAGTAATTCCTTGGACAGGGTCTCTAGGGACCTCTCTATGTCTCTCTCGGATTTTACTACGCCTGGGCTGGTCGCGAGTTTCGAGGTCACTGTCCTTGTAAACTTTTCCCAGTTCGTGTTCCGGGGGTTTCTATAGACAGCTACCTTTGGAGTGCTTTTAAAATCATACCTGAACTGAATATACCTGTGGTCCGAAAAAGATGGCGTTTTTAGGACCTTCCATTCGGAGACCAACGTACTCTGTCCCTTTACAAGTGTTATATCTAGCACGTTTGACGAGGTGGGACCTACGAAGGTGTGCTCCTCCCCCACGTTTGCTATATATAGATTGGTAGATAGAATAAAGTCTACGAGTGACTCACCTCTGTCGTTGATGTCCGAGCTTCCCCACACGCTGTGGTGTGCATTGGCATCTGCACCAATGAGGAGTTGGTCATCCTTCGAGCATAGCTCCACCAAGCTGCTCAGCTCGTCTGGTGGCGCCGATCTGTCGTGTGCCATGTAGCAGGAGGCTACTAAGAGGCGCTGCTCCTCGCTTTCTAGCATCACCGCAGTCAAGTCGTCAGAGCTGTAATGAGGCATAAGGTTAGCATGGATACCCTTCCGCACAAGTACGGCGCTTCTGTTCCTGCTTACCGTTGGTGAGTAGAATGTATTGTAGTTTGAGGACCTTAGTCCGGCCACGATATTGCCCGAGGCAATCCATGGCTCTTGGACCAAGGCTATGTCGACGGGCCCTTGCTCTAGGGCAATCAGGAGCTCCGCCGATGCGAGTCTGCTTTTATGAAGATTGAGCTGCAGCACCCTCAAAGTCATGGGTGGCTGGCTCATCTCCGCTCGACGGGTTGGCTATCACAGTAAGGTCACCGTCCTCTTCGTCCTCCGAGTCGTCCAGAGCAAGTTCCTGGGCGGCATCCACGATAGCTTCCAGACCTAGGTCCTTTTCCACCTCGCCTGCCTGCAGGATGTGTGCGCCTTTATCGTCGGGGTGTCGCTTCTTGAGGCGCAGGTAGACGCTACCCATGCCCCACGCCATCTTCCCGAACCTTGGGTACAGCAGATCCTCCGCCTCCTTGTTGATTTGGAGAACCACACTTTGGCCCCCCTCGTTGGGTAGAGGGCTGGCCATGTGCAGAATCTTCCAATTCGCAGTTGGGACGTCTGGATTCTGCCGTTGAAGCAGCTTCAGCGCCCGATCCCCTTGGATTGCGACGGGGAAGAGCACTTTCGCCTTTGGTATGGTTGGGATTAATTCCCTGTCCACAACCTCTAGCTTGGCGCCCTCCCACAGCGCCTCCAGTTGGCAGACCGTTTGCGTCAGCCACTTCCTGGTCGGATCGTCGTTGCACTTCAGGATTTTCACGCCGTTCAACCACCCTGCACCATCAAATGTGGGCATGGGGGCTGTGGGTGATTCATCCATCCGTGCAAAGAGAGACTCGATCAGTCGCGCATGGACGATCTTCCAGCGCGCCTCTGTCATCTTCCCATTTTCATCGTTCCTGTCAATGAGTGCCACGATCAGGTGTCGGTTGACTACGTCACTGATTTTAGCCCTCTTGTTGGGCTTCTGTGCTGCTTTGGGTGGCGGAGGGCCTGTCTCCTTGGGCCCGCGTTTCCGCTTGCTCACCGGAATGTCCTTGGCGGCACTCTCGTGTGAGCGTTGCCTTTTGTTGGCAAGCATCTCCTCCACCTTGTTGGCAAATCCGCCTGTCGACGCCATCGCGGGTTTGCTTGCGAAGTGCAGCCTTCCTTCCTCAATCCTTTGCTCTGCCCAGGCTAGCTTTTCCTTCTCCTCCTGGGAAAGGTCCGCTTTGTCCTGGAGCCGGCTCTTGATCTTGAGGGCTGCCTTGTACTGCGCCTTGGCCTTCATCCCCTCGCTTGTACGCTTCGGCCCTTCCCTGCGCGGGGAGTTGGTACCGGCAAGCGGGTATGGCTTGATTTGGCTTCGTGTAGCACGCTCTCCGAGTCCGAGTCTACTACAACTACGGCACCCGTGCGGCTTAACTTTGCCTGAGATGTTGTTGTGGCAGTAACATTGCCTCTGGAATGACCTGCTCCCGTCATCCCAGGGGTTCGACCGCTGGCGACACGCAGAGAGGACTGCTCCTCCCCGTGCCCGCCGGTGGTAGCAGTCGTACTTCCCACCGACGTTTGGGCTGAAATCCCAGCCCTGATTTGGTCCTTATCTCCGTCCATACTGGTTTGTTTTTCAGGGGAACCACCCACTTGCGTTTTATGCCTACCGCCAGGCACCTCCAACCATGGCTACTGATTCAAAGGGGTTGAACCAGTTGCCTTAGCTAGACACTGCATTGCCTCGGGCAGGACAAGCGACAATGCATTACCCTGCTCGGGGTAATGCAGTGCCCATTGCCCAGCCGGCACCCTCGTGGAGGGTTCAGCTGGAGGATTTTCGCCGGCCAAAAAGTTAGAACTAACAATAACAACAAAATTACAATATTTAATCAAAATAAATTCTTATAATTATTATATTTATTAACTCTTTCTTTAGCTAATAAGATTAAAGAACAAAATCATAAACTTAATAATACTAATCCATAAGAAAGTATATCACAACCTAGAAAATAAGAAATTTCAGATCAATAACACTGTGCAGCATTTTTAGTACTTTTAAATTTACCTCGATGGATGCTATATTTTTGGATTCGTTACGAATTCCCAAGTTAAACTGCGTTTTCCAAAAAGTTCCTCGACGCAAGGATTCTTAGCAAAAGTACCTCAAAGTTCGAAAAATGCTAAAATTGGCAAACTTTCCAGAGATCTCAGAGGCAAACGGATGCATGGTTTGATTCGATGTTAAAGAAAGAAAATTTTAAGATTTTTTTTAAGGCAGAAACAAATTCTAGAAAACAAAGTCAAAAAACATAAAAGTATACAGCTGCGGTCAAAATAGTAGTAGTGTTGCCGCCCTGTGTTTTTAAAAGTTTGATGTTGTAACTTTTTTTATCCAATTAGTCTAATAGTAAAATTATAATCAATACAATATTACCAGGAAAAGAACAATTACAACAACAAACTACTTAGTAAAAATGACTAAATTATTTAAAGATCCAATTCGAATAAAAACTTAATTAATGCATAAACCTTTACGAACTTCCCACCCCTTATTTAAAATTGCTAATAATGCTTTAGTAGATTTACCTGCTCCTATTAATATTTCAAGATGATTAAATTTTGGATCATTACTTGGATTATGTTTAATTATTCAAATTTTAACTGGACTATTTTTAGCTATACATTATACAGCAGATGTTAATTTAGCCTTTTATAGAGTTAATCATATTTTTCGAAATGTTAATTATGGTTGATTATTACGAACTTTACATGCTAACGGTGCATCATTTTTTTATACCCTTGCAGAGGGTATTATGATTTCAGTCAGAAGTTTGCAACGCAGTGAAGGAGTCGTTTCCGACCCCATAAAGTATATATATTCTTGATCAGCATGACAAGATGAGTCGATCTAGCCATGTCCGTCTGTCCGTTCGTCTGTCCGTCTGTCCGTCCGTCTGTCCGTCTGTTTCTACGCAAACTAGTCTCTCAGTTTTAAAGCTATCGCGCTCAAACTTTCCCAAAAGTCTTCTTTCTATTGCAGGTAGTATATATGTCGGAACCGACCGGATCGGACAACTATATCTTATAGCTCCCATAGGAAGGATAAAAAAAAAACGTAAAAAAATTCTAGCTTTGGTGTTTTTTGAAATATTACCTTCTACTTTTGGGAATACTATTTTTTAAATATTTCTGAATTTCGAATAAAATTTTAAAAAAATCGGATGTCTATATTATATAGCTGCCATAAATGGTAATTAATAGGAAAAAAATTATATCTTTGTTGATTTTTATTACTTTTCTTCTTTGGGATATGGCTTTTCTTTACCATTTTAAAATTTCGAATAAAATTTAACAATAATCGGACGGCTATATTATATAGCTGCCACGGGAAGGATCAAAAAATTAATGGCAAAGTAATACGAAAGCAGCTAAAATTTGGATTGTTGTAACATATACGCAAGTTAATTTAAATTTAATGTTTTTGTAAATGAATATGAATGATCTGCAAGGGTATATAAGCTTCGGCTGGCCGAAGCTAGCTTCCTTTCTAGTTTTTTTCATTTTTCATTTCAATAAAAAACTTATAATTCCCAAATTTTCTAAAGTTTTGACTTTGTCAAAATTTCAAAATTTTTTTTATTTGTATTATTTACATCCAGGACGAGGAATATATTATGGATCATATTTATTTACTCCTAATTGATTAGTAGGAGTTATTATTTTATTTTTAGTTATAGGAACAGCTTTTATAGGTTATGTATTACCATGAGGACAAATATCATTTTGAGGAGCTACGGTAATTACAAATCTTTTATCAGCTATTCCTTATTTAGGGATAGACTTAGTACCATGATTATGAGGAGGATTTGCTGTGGATAACGCAACTTTAACTCGATTTTTTACATTTCATTTTATTTTACCATTTATTGTTCTTGCTTTAATACTAATTAATTTATTATTTTTACACCAAACAGGTTCTAATAACCCTATTGGATTAAATTCTAATATTGATAAAATTCTTTCCATCCTTATTTTACATTTAAGGATATTGTTGGGTTTATCACTATGGACGGCAGTCCATGTAGTGACGAAGCGCACAAGGGAAGAGTGCGAAGGCGACTACTATATATAGCCGCAGAATTGAAAATCTGCTGTGATGGTCCGATCATAATGAGCGATACACCAATAGAAAGGTATTGCAAAAACTAACAGGATTGCATACCAAGACATAAAGAATTGGCTTGGAAGAGAGAGCAGAGAAATTAAAAAAAAGAAAATTTCGAATTTTGGAGCTGTTGGGGCCGGTGGGGATAAATTCCAATTGCAAATACGCGTCGAATGAGGGGTCATATGATAAAATCCGATGCGCCGTTCAAAAGTTATAGCCAAAATAAGATTTTCTTCTTCTTCCCAAAATGAAAATTTAATTCTGTTTGTCAGTTTGTGAGTTTGTGAGTTTGTGCGCTTGTCTGTTTGTCCCAAAACGTTGGTTTAAAATCCTGGAAATTTTATATGGTGTTAAACAGCTCGATATAAGAAACATTAGTTCTACCACTTTTGGAAAAACTCGCTAGTTTAGCGGGAAAACAGCTATAAATGGCTAAATTTCGTAAGCCCATTACTTGCGATATACTTAAGCTATAGGCTTGTGCTTTACCTCATATTAAAGGTATTTTGAAGTACAATAAACGCCTTCCCAACACTATTTATGTATATGCAATAGCTAAAAAGTTATGCACAAAACCATTTTTTTCTTAGGTTATTTTTAGCTTTTTTTATTTTTCTCAAAAACGGGTCTAACGATTTTCTTTAAAACTTTAAACTATATAGTTTATATAGCAATAGAAAATGCCTGTGAAGAGTGAAGACAAAAAAGACGAATAGTTTGCTAGGGCGGGCCGAATGAGAAAATTTTAGGAAGTGTATTTGATGACGAGTGTAATAATTTTTCGTCACAAATGTTGATATCAGAACTTTTGTATGTTGAAGGTGCGATCGTCACTAGTTTTTTACCTCGTTAAGAGGTGTTTTTATTTGATTGTAATAATTTTTATTTTAATTTCATTGGTATTAATTAGTCCTAATTTATTAGGAGACCCAGATAATTTCATCTAACCCATTAGTTACTCCTGCCCATATTCAACCAGAATGATATATTTTATTTGCTTATGCTATTTTACGATCTATTCCTAATAAATTAGGAAGAGTTATTGCATTAGTACTATCAATTGCAATTTTAATAATCTTACCTTTTTATAATTTAAGAAAATTCCGAGGAATTCAATTTTATCCTATTAATCAAGTATTATTTTGATCTATACTAGTTACAGTAATTTTATTGACTTGAATTGGAGCTTGACCAGTTGAAGAACCTTATGTACTAATTGGACAAATTCAAACTGTTATTTATTTTTTATATTATTTAATTAACCTATTAAGTTACAAAATGATGAGATATTTTATTAAATTATTAATTAGTTAATGAGCTTGAATAAGCATATGTTTTGAAAACTATGTTTACTAAAAAAATTTACTATAATAAAAAAATAATAATTTAAAGAAAAAGACAAAAAACACTTTCAAGCTAAGTATATTAATTTATCATAACGAAATCGAGGTAAAGTTCCTCGAGCACAAATAAATACAAAAGAAATAAACGTTAATTTTACATAAAATAATAAACTAAAAACATCACAACCTAAAAAAATAACACAAAATAATATTCCTATAAATAAAATTCTAGCATATTCTGCCATAAAAGTAAAGCAAATCCTCCTCTTCTATATTCTACATTAAACACAGAAACTAATTCAGACTCTCCTTCAGCAAAATCAAAAGGAGTTCGATTAGTTTCAGCTAATGAAATAGTTAATCAAACTAAAGCTATAGGAAATAAAATAATTAAAAAATTATATATAAATTTGATAATGAAAAAAATAAATTATATTATATCTTCCAATTAAAAAAATAAAAGATAATAAAATTAAAGCTAATCTAACTTCATAAGAAATAGTTTGAGCTACAGCTCGCAATCCTCCTAATAAACCATAATTAGAATTAGAAGATCAACCAGCTACTATAACAGTATAAACACCTAATCTTGTACAACATAAAAAAACAAGAGAGAACGCTATAATCGGGTGCCCGACTATCAGATACCCGTTACTCAGCTAAGGGAGATGCATATATAAAATCTTTGATCGGGCATAACTTTTTAATGAATGGAACTTTGCGAACGCAAAATGCTGAGGTGTCAGGTACACAGAGAGAATTATTTAAGTAATTTGTACTCAGATTGAGTATTTTTCTTCTTGAAATTTAAACATGAACAGAAATACTCATTCTGAGTCCAAAATACTAACTATCAGTACAAATTTGTCAAAATTTTTTTACTCAAATTAAGTACATTTGTGCCCTATTAAGGACATTTTTTCTCAAAATGAGTACAATCTGCACTCATTTTAGGAAATTATTTGGCTAGTATTTTAAAAACGAGTATTGCCTTTTCTCAAACTGAGTATTGCAAAATGATTAAATTGAGAAAAAAGTTCTCAATTCGGAGAACTTCCTTTCTTACTTACACTTTATTTTAAGGGCTATACGGTAATTGATAATTGTTTCATAAATATGTGAATAATAAACTGTTATAAATAAAACAAACTTACTTTTTGTTCGACCCAAGTCGCCTTCTCCGCACTGAGAAAAAAAACAGTCTAAAATTAAGAGAAATATTCTTAAATTAAGAACGTTTGGTCATAGAAATGAGTCAAGTCCGATTGTTCTTATATCAAGACAGAATGTTCTTAAATGAAGAACACTTATTGTAGACCAAAAAATCTGAAATTAAGAAAAATTGGTCTTCATCTAAGAACATATTTTATTAATTTAAGATGTCAATGGAATAGAATTAAGACTAAATATTCTGAATTTAAGAGTAAGGTAAACTAAGAAGTGATCTTCTTTTAAGATTAAAAATACTTTATTTAAGAATATAAATTCATTTATTTATTTCATTACATTCTCAACAATAAGAAATTAATTTCTACAACAATATTCAGTCATACAAGTTGCTTCTGAGATGAAAAGCATCACGGAGGATACATAAAGTTGTATGGAAACTTAAAGCCGAAGCACCATTTTATGGTGCATTATCCCAGAGCTATACGTATGTGAAGTATTTGTGGTGCATGCGATTTGAAGCTAAGCGCAAGGAAGCCAAAATTAATATTCAAAATATTACATCGCGGGTTAATCCTCCTCATACCTTGGCAATTTAGTCACACACAAAAAAAAGCACGTCGCCGTAAAATCGATAAGTCCAGGTAATTTTCTGGTTATTCCTACTCATATCGTTTTTACCTGAAATATTCATAAAATTTACATTAAATAATATCATTCTGCCGAATTCTCTCTCTCGGAGATTCTCTAACTTCGAAAAAGAGCGCAAGAATCAATATGGCGAGCAAAATGACATGAGTGGAAGCGAGAAAGACTGATTCGAAATTCGAACTGACGTACTTCAAGCATGTTTTCTCGCTCGCACTAGTGTACGTTTTGGTCAGAAATAAGATTTTTTTCGCAGAATTCGCATTCACTTGAATTTGAATGCGGAGTGGTACGGACGTGGTTAAATTGTAAAGTGGTGCTCGTTGTTTCATTGTTTAAAAGAAAAAGAAAGAAACGGTAAGTAAAGCTTATGTACATATAAAAACAAAAAATTTTAGCAGATTAGTTCAATTAAGTAATTAAGTAAGTTGTCAATAAGAAAATAAACTGTAAATACGTAAAAATCTGTAAAAATGTAATAAAAACTGTAAATAAGAATTTAAAAATGTAAATATTTAAAAAAAAAGTTTAATATGTTTAAAAAACTGTAAATATGTAAAAAATATGAAAATATGTATTGAAAACTGTAACTACATAATACTGTAAATATGTAAATAAACTGGCATCAAAAAATCATCTATTTTTCGTTTTTTTTTCTCTAAAAACTGGTTAGATGGATTTAATTCAAACCTTTCGTATATTATAAATTGTTATTTTAATAACATCGACTAATTTTTATAGCCGATACTATCTATCGGTGGCAAAGCGATATAATATATCGGTGGCAAAGCGATTGCTGGAACACTAATAAAAAAGGCGTTTTGCGGTGATCACTGTATCTCCGTCAAAAATGATCGGATTTCCATTCCACTTAAGAATTAAAAAAAAAAACCGTCCCTGGAAAGTTTTTTTTTATATTTTTGTTATATTGGGAACATTTTTTTTTATTAATTTTACTACATTTTTATTGCAAGAATTATTATTTATTATTATAATAATCGAATTCACAATCCTATCAATTCCACATCGTAAAATCAAATTTACGCTTAAGCATTTAAAAAAATTGATATCCTTTTATTGTAAAAATGATATAACCGAAATATCGTTTTTACATTTTCGAACATATCCCATTTACCTGGCCCCAAGTAAAGTTAAAAATGATCTTAAAAAAGGTCAAATTGACCTACGATTCATATCAAGTTTTTTTTGGGTGCAGGTATTCAATTTTCTCAATTTTTACTAAGACTCGAGAATTCTGTTGAAAAACTGTTTGTCATAAAAAACACATTACCACTTAACCATGACATTGAAAGTTGCTTAAGTAAAATTGATTGTCTGTTTAATTTACATAATGCTCAGTTAAGCAACTCAATAATATAAAAAGGTACGGATTATAAAAGCAACAGTTACTTAGTTAAAAACGATAACCCTTTAAATTTAACATGCGGACGAGAAAACGGCGCTAAACAATGGAAAATCGTATATTAGAATTAAGCGTATTTAGGTAAATTAACATTGTAAGATTCTCTATGTATTATGACTCTATCAACCTTTTTAAATCTCAAAAGCTTAAATATAATAGAATCGTATTTAAAAAACCATTATTTTTTGTCTAAATAAATGTTACTTGTTGGATAATTTGTATTATATTAAATTGGTTTTTATACCCGTTACTCGTAGAGTAAAAGGGTATATTGTATTCGTGCAAAAGTATGTAACAGGTAGAAGGAAGCGTTTCCGACCCTATAAAGTATATATATTCTTGATCAGGGTCACTAGCCGAGTCGATCTAGCCATTTCCGTCTGTCCGTCCGGATGAACGCTGAGATCTCAGAAACTACAAAAGCTAGAGAATTGGGATTACCCACACATATTCTTGAGCTTCCTACGCAGCGCAAGTTTGTTTCAGCCGGGCCACGCCCCCTCTAACGCCCACAATCGCCTTACGCCCACAATAAACGAGTTTAAAAAATGTCTGGCGCCCACACCTTTAAAGATTTTGGAAAAGTAAAAATGCAGTTTTATTGCATTTATCAATACCTATCGAAATGTTGAAATTTTTCAAATCGGACCATTCGTTAAAAAGTTATGCCAGGTTAAAAATTTTCTATCTCCATCTCCCTCGCACTCACTTTGGCTGAGTAACGGGTATCTGATAGTCGGGGCACCCGACTATAGCGTTCTCTCTTGTTTTAAATTAATTTTCTCTCGTATATTATTGGACAAAAAATTGATAATTTTTGTAGTTCATAAATACAATATATACTTTTAAATGTTAGGACAACATTTTCTTGATTTAAGAATAAAGTTGTCTTAATATAGAAATGTTTGTTCTTATTTTAAGAACGTTTATTCTTATAGTAAGAACAAAATTTAAGAACCAAAATTTCTTAAATTAAGAACTTTGTTCTTAAATTTAGACTGGGTTTTTTCCCTCAGTGCGTCATTCGAACCCCATACCCTTGTGTTCGTGCACGCGCGCACTAACCGGCTGAACCAAACAAGCATCACATTCAGCAATGTCCAAACCGCGTATAAGATTTAAATTGTAATGCTTGCAATAAATTGGATTTTAAAAATTAAATGGAATTTGCCTGATTATATCATATTAAAATTATTAAAAAATATATGTGTTTGCCGGCATGGGGATTGAACTCACGACCCGGATGACATTAGCTATCAAATATTTAATGGCAAGAGTCATTTACTCCCTAGGCCAGCCTTTTAGAAGGTTCCTGTGAGTAATGTAAAACTCATTATGAAAATATTTGTACTCAAATTGGAAGTTGAAGAACTTATTTCCTAAAATTAAGATTTTTGTGATCAGTTTAAGTTTTTATACCCGTTACTCGTAGAGTAAAAGGGTATATTGTATTCGTGCAAAAGTATGTAACAGGGAGAAGGAAGCTTTTCCGACCCTATAAAGTATATATATTCTTGATCAGGATCACAAGCCGAGTCGATATAGCCATGTCCGTCTGTCCGTCCGTATGAACGCTGAGATCTCGGAAACTATAAAAGCTAGAAAGTTGGGATTACCCACACATATTCTATTTTAAAAGATGTCTGACGCCCAAACCTTTCCAAATTTCGGAAAAGTAAAAATGCACTTTTATTGTGTTTATCAATACCTATCGAAATGTAGAAGACATAACGGGTATCTGATAGTCATGGAACCCGACTATCGCGTTCTCTCTTGTTTTTCTTAAAGTGAGTTCAATTTTTACTCATTACAAGTTTTTTCTCAAAATTTGTACTCAAAATCAGTACATCCTGAAATTGAGAATACAAATACTCAATTTCAGAACGTCAAAATTCTCGCTGTGTAGGAATCTCAGTAATAGATTTCAATCGATTCTCTTCTTACAGTAATCTGAAGCGCATTGTGGCCTGGGTAATGCGTGCGAAAAGAATCTGGCTTAAACTTGCATTCAAGGGAGGATCTTTGACTGCCGACGAACTATCTGATGCCGAAATCGAGATATGTAGACTGGTCCAGCAAGAGGCATACGCAAACGAGATTACGTCATTGCTGAACAACAAAGTGCTGTCAAAGGATAGTACAATTTATGGACTTTCGCCTTACATAGAGACAGATGGCCTTTTGCACCTAGCGGGTCGAATAGATGAGGCATCATATCTACCGAGTTCGAGACGACGACCTATTCTGCTTCCGAAGGATCACAAGGTGTCCACCCTTGTGTCATGAGATATTTTCATGAAAAATATCATCATCAAAATCAGGCGGTTATAATCAACGAGAGTCGACAAAAGTTTTGGAATCCGCACGCCAGGAAATTGCTCAACAAAGTAACGCTCGAATGCTCTAGATGTATCATAGACCGAGGATTACCGAAAACCCCACAGATGGGTCAATTGCCACCTGATCGGTGGACTCCCTACGTCAGGCCATTTACACATACAGGGGTGGACTTGTTTGGTCCACTAACCGTATCAGTCGGTCGCCGCCACGAAATGCGCTGGGCTGTTATCTTTACTTGCATGACATGCAGAGCAACAAATCTTCAACTAGCTGCAGACCTTTCCACAGATGCATTTATAATCTGTCTACGAAATTTCGTCAACCGTAGGGGTATACCTGTAATTATTCGAAGCGACTTCATCGGTGCTAACAAGGAGCTCAAGGATCATGAGAGTTTGTTGGATTTCGGTGCCATAGCGGACGAAGCGGCTCAGAAGGGTATTAAGTGGATCTTCAACTGCCCACTTCAACCTAACGCCGGTGGGTGTTGGGAAAGGTTAATTCGAATCATAAAGGGATTGTTGAAGAAAACTACGCTATATTTACCCACGCGTGGAGACCCTTCAGTCAGTATTGATAGAAGCGGAAAACATTCTGAATGCGCGACCTTTAACTGAAATACCCTTAACACATGACGCAGAAGAGCCTTTGACACCGAACCACTTTCTAATGGGATGCACAAATTCAACGCAAACCCCACACCCACGCATGAAGCTATTTGCCTAAGGAAGCAATGGAGGATCGCTCAAGCCCTTAAGGATCGCCTATGGAAGAGATGGATAGTCGAGTATCTCCCTCAACTCATGTGTAGAACTAAATGGCATCAGAAGACAACACCATTTCAAGCTGACGACTTAGTACTTGTAAAGGACGCCACTGCACCGAGAAGTACTTGGAAAAAAGGAAGAGTCATAAAGGTGTTTGTCGGGAAGGATCAACAAGTTCGTTCTGCTGACGTCAAAACTGAAGATAGCGTGCTACGTTGACCAACATCCAGGTTAATTAAACGTCAGTTAAGTGGTGAATCGTAGAACGATTCACGGGGAGGGAGGATGTAAGGATTTGGTATTTGATTTAAGAAAAAGATGTATTATTATTTGGTATTTGATTTATGAAAAATATGTATTATTTTCGGTATTTTGATTCGCCATGAAAAGGAAAGAATTTTGATTTGTAATGAGCTGGTCATACTGGCAATGTGTAGAAAATTGTGGTGAAAAGAAGACGCGCTAAAAAAGCACAAAATTGAAACGCTAAATAAATAATTGAAAACGAGAACTTTTGCGTATTAACTGAACAGTGGGAATGGTTAACATGTTACCAACCAAATTCGCATTTTTCGAGAGTCCTGGGAGTCTTTAGGAGCCGAATTTCCATAATTTTAGGTCTTATGGTTTGGGCTGGGGGAACATGACGCAAATCGACATCTACTCTTTTATAGTAATACTCGATTAAAACAAAAATACCTTATGAATTTAACAAATTGTAAGGGCGCGTGTACCAGATAGGTACCTAAAATTCTAAGGCTTAGCTTAGACCTGCACCGTCGAACTTAGCAACATGTTCGTTGCGGATTCTTAGCAACATTTGGGCTTAGGAACATTTGGGAGAGGTTGAGCTGTGTAGGTTGATCGAGAGCAAGGAGTTGCAAAGAATTTTCGCGCCTCTCTGTTGCTGAATGGCGGAGTGGTGGAATAGCGGCTTAGTGGCGTCTGGCGGGGGGTATATAAGGCGGCCCACTGGCGGCAGCAAGCCATAAGCAAAGTGTATTTTCAAGTGGGTGAAATTTAAAAGTTGGTGAAAGATGTCATTTGTGTTAAATGAATGCTAATAAGCTCTTGTTGCAGCTTCAACATAGCTTCAGCGTGCGTTAACTACTTTTGTGTGTTTTTCTGGCCACTTGCAACTGCAGTGGCTTGCGAAGGGTGAGTCAGGGAGTTATCACTCGATTTGGGGAGCCGGTTGTTAATTTTTGACTTTGTGGTGCAGAGGCAAGCGATAGCGAACAGCGACGTGGAAGACCAACGCGGCAAGAACCTAGACGAGGAGTTGCCACAAGGGAGTCACCGCCACGGCCAAGGCCCCGGGTTGTGGCCACCGCAGGCGAAAGTCGCCACTGAATCCACGGCACTTCTAAGAGCCAAACAAAGAGAAAAACCAGCACTTTCCTCAAGGCAATCCAGATTTTCCTCGCAGCGGAAGTTTTTCCACAAGCGCGCTGTTTTTTTTTGATTTTTTCACCTGTCTAATTGGCGCTCTAAAAGCCAGCGAAATTTATTCTCGCCCCAAACACATTAGAAACAACATTAGATTTTAGTTAATTAAGTCTATTTTTTTTTATTTGCTTTTATTCAAAACCCTAAACTAAAACGAAAACAAAAGAACTTAAACAGAATCAAAAGTCGAACCAGCGCGAGCAAAACAAACTAAGAAAGATATTACGTAACACTAATTTTATGCGCGAGGCTTGAGGCAGGCGATATTTTCTTAAATCTCTTCCACAGGTGCGGCAGCCTCTTTGGAAGCGCTTTCATCGTAGGATGCAGCAGCCACATTTATAAGTGAGTTGAACTTTTCCTTTTCTTTTAATTCACACGCGAGCGCGAAGTAATTGGCAAATTTTGCGGATCAGCAAATTAAAATCAAAGCGCACCGCGGCAATGCTTCGTAAAAACTAAAAGCGAACAAAGAAGAGAGAAGAACATAGCGCGCCAACATCCCTCCCTTTTCCCCTTACCACCACTCGGGCGCATAAGCAGCGGCGTCGGCGCTCGCTAGTCAATTGCGCATGCGCGCCTGGTAGTTTTATCTCGGCCTGCTGACGATGTTTTGAATCTAGCGAATGCACATATGTTTTTGTTTTGTTTTCGTATTTATTCGGTTTTATATGTTTGGCAGCTCGGCCTGCAGTCGCATATGCGATATTTGAGGATTGCGATTTGCGGATGCAATCTAGGGCACAACCAATTAAGAATTTATTTCTAATTTAATGTTTAAATGTTAGCTGGTATTTTTTTATTATTACGTCCCCATTTTTTTTAAACTCTTTAATTTATTTTTTTTATGTTTCTATGTTTAATGTTTCTCATTAGTTTTTAGTAAATAAATTATAATGTATTGCTAAAGGAAACTAGTAGTTGAACTCGGGCTGGGGCAGCGCCGGTAGGATGTGAAGGGGCCGTGGAAGGAAGAAACGGCCAAGGTAGGGTGGGCTATCGACCACAACATGATCAGTGGTTGTATGTAAAATGTGTATGTCTTAGAACGCCAGGTGTCAAGTTCGTAGTTATGTTTTCTCCGGTTGTAGTTACGTCTCACAGTGCATGTCTATGTGTATCTGTAAGACGAAGTTGTCGCAGCACGCTAATCTTAAGATAGGCTGACAACGCATAGGCATTTTCGGTGCGACACCTTTAAACCACCCCTCAAGCCGACGAGCACAGCCGACAGTCCAAAGCGTGCGTTGCATCGGAAAGTTTTCCAGCGGCCTAATTTAACGTTATTCGTTACAGATGATAGTTGTCAGGTTATTTTTGGCGCCCAACTCAAGGCCTCATTTATTAATTTATTTAATAGACGAGACTCACAAACAAAATTACGAACTGTTTTTCTTTAACTATTTTCTTCAAGTGTGACTAAAGACTTATTGGAATTCATTATATGAAATTCTCGAATTTTTTATTTGACCATAAGTATCTTTAGTCAAAATATTTTATTTGCCTGGAATTTCTGTCGAAAAACTTCCGAGATTTTTACAGTACCTAGCAAAGCAATTAGGAAGTGGAATTTGGTCCTATGTTCCAGAACTGGGATCAACCACCAAAATCAGGTAGAGTGCAATGTTTGATGGAAACAGTATCTGTGATAGATGACTGGCCTCAAGCATACAGCTTTACTTGACCTTATTTTCTCCTTATTCTTGATATACACATTTATGACACACACTTTCCGGTAGCTAAGCCATGCCATGAGTTCAACTTTATGTTTTGATTGTCGATTTTAAAGTTTTTGTGAGATTTTTGCGTTTTATGTTCATTTATCAAATTTTAAATCTAACATTTTGCATTTCAACGTCATCAGACGTGTTTTTGTATCGCTCCGCCGAATGATTACAAAATATAGTGAAAATAACCGAATTTAATTCGCGAAAAGACGCTCTGGGTAGGCATGGGTACAAGTGCTCGTGTTGCCCAAGAAAATTTTAGATTAGTGTGATAAATTACTAATATAATCTATAAATTATAAATTAAAAGCCAACGTGTCAGAGTGTAAGCTCTGAAACTTAAGTAAAATGAGCACAGCTCGGCAACAACAACAAGACGAACGTCGACTTTCGTCAATAAGAAACAACGCTTACTTTTGTATACGAGCTGATGAGTCAATAGTACCAAAGAAAACTGCAACATTGCAAGTGAACACAGCGAGAGCGCGCTCGCTCTCCCCTGCATTATTATGTGCAAGCGGCACAGCACCCAATGAGCCGTGGAGTGCCCAATGCCCGTCCCCCGACCCCTACGACCTTACAAGCAATATTACCACAACTACCAGCACAATGCCCGTATTTACCACTGTGACTTCGACACTAACAACAACAACCAACACAACAACAACTACATCCACTGCAGTCACTCAGCGCCCGGCATCGTCAGTTCTGACCGGCAAGCTCCCCTTTCCCCAACAAAAACCTACGAAAAATGCTAACGGAACGTTAATACAAACTGGAATCGATCGCTATGTGCAAATAAAAAGAAAATTAAGCCCGCAATCTTCTAAAAAAACCAATGCATCAAAAGTATTAAAATCAAATACTATCACTGTCCCGAAAAATACGCTGACCAATAATAGATTTTCGATTCTTAGTGACACAGACGAAGATTATGCTGCCACTCAAACAACCACTGTTAAGAAACCAAGGCCACCACCCATATATGTTCGTCAAGGAAATTGTGCTGAGCTAGTCAAAAAAATAACTGACCTAATTGGAGCTAACAAGTTCTATGTCACTTCTATAAAAAGAGGTAACATAAATGAAACCAAAATTCAGGCAAACGATGAACAAGATTATCGATCAGTGGCCAAATACCTAGATGAGGGAAAAACCAATTACTATACCTATCAACTCAAAAGTAGCAAAGGCCTACAAGTAGTTATCAAAGGAATTGAATCAACAGTTCCAACCATTGAAATAATAGATGGGCTTAAAGAAAAGGGTTTTAATGCCAAAACGGCTATAAACATAATAAACAGAAACAAAATTCCCCAGCCAATGTTCAAGATAGAACTGACACCGGAAAATATGCCTTTAAATAAAAATGAAGTTCACCCAATCTACAAGCTTCAATATCTATTGCACCGCAGAATCACGGTTGAGGAACCCCATAAACGGAATGGACCCATCCAATGTACGAACTGTCAAGAATATGATCATACGAGAACATACTGCAAACTTCGCGCAGTCTGCGTTGTCTGCGGGGATGCACATTTAACTATGGACTGCCCTCTAAATAAGGAGAACCAATCTGCCAAAAAATGTAGCAACTGTGGGGAAAACCACACGGCCAACTACAGAGGTTGCCGTATTTATAAGGAGATGAAAAACCGGCTAACCCAAAAAATAACTGCAGCTAGAAACCCAGCCATCCGCCAAAATCTTCCATACATACCATCAACAACTACACCGGGAGTCTCTTTTGCTCAGGCGCTGAGTTACAACAACGGGTCTTACGCTTCAGTTCCAACACCTACATTTAAACAAACCACTCCAGGATTGTTGGAGCAACAGGCATTGAACCATACTTCGGAAAGTATCTGCGTAAACACATCCCAATTACCTAGTGGTATAGAATTAATGCTGGCAACTATAACAAAAACAATGGGAGCAATGCAGCAAACTCTGCAGGAGCTTGTGCGCACTCAAAATCTCCTCCTGGAGCTTTTAGTCAAACAAAAATCTTAGATGATTACTTTTAAAATATCTTTCTGGAATGCGAATGGCATTTCGCAGCACAAATACGAGCTTATGCAGTTCCTTGATCAATATGACATTGACGCCATGCTCATATCAGAGACTCACTTAACAAATAAAAACTATTTTCATCTTACTGGCTATACATTTTATTCGACAAATCATCCTGATGGGAAGGCTCATGGAGGTACTGGAATTCTGATAAAGAATCGCATTAGGCATTACGAGATGCCATCATTCGCTACGACTTATATTCAAGCAACAGCAGTACACCTCGAAACCCACAGCGGCTACCTAAACCTAGCCTCTATATACTGCCCACCGCGCTTCGCTATTACCGAAGCAGAATTCCTAAACTTCTTCGATGTATTGGGTGACCGCTTTATAGCAGCTGGTGACTACAATGCAAAGCACACCCACTGGGGATCTCGACTCATCAACCCCAAGGGAAAACAACTCTACAACGCGATTATAACTCCGCGAAACAAGCTTGACTTTATTTCTCCGGGTAAGCCTACATATTGGCCAACAGATCCAAAAAAGAAACCTGACCTGATTGATTTTGCTATCACAAGAAGAGTGCCGCAGGCTCATGTGCGTGTGGAGCACTTATCAGATCTATCATCAGATCATTCGCCCATCTTGCTTCACCTCTACGACCACCCTCAGGTTACAGAACGGTTACATTCTCTAACTACTGGTAAAACAGACTGGCTCAAATACAGAAAGTATGTAAGTACTCATATTAATGACCGCCCAAACATTTCCTGTGAAGAAGACCTTGACAATTCAGTTGAAGAGTTAGTGAATGTTATTACACTGGCTGCACAACATTCCACGCAACCTATAACACCTAATAAACCATTTAACAGCAGACGTGCTTCTAGGCACATCGAAGAACTGCTATACAATAAGAGAAGGCTTCGTCGAGAGTGGCAAGCCCATAGATCCCCAGCCTCTAAGGAGCGCCTAAAAATAGCCAACTGCATGCTCCGCAAAGCACTAGAAGCTGAGAAAAATAGAGATGAACTATCCTTCATGAAGCAACTCTCACCAAATAGCAAAAGATATCCACTGTGGAAAGCTAAGTCAGGCATATGTCCACCAATAGAAAGTGAATCACCCCTACATACGCAAACAGGAACTTGGGCCCGCAGCAACGAAGAGAGGGCGAATACATTTGCCCACCACTTAGAAAATGTCTTCAAACCACTTCCAGCAACGAATAGCTTTGTGCTGCCATTAATCTCCAATCCTGAAGCTAGCCCGCAAATTATATACCATCCAGAAGAAGTTACAAGAATCATACAGTCCCAAGATAAAAAGAAAGCGCCGGGTCACGATCTTATCACCCCAAAAATGATTGTAGCACTGCCAAACTGTGCAATACATCTTCTAACCAAAATATTTAACAGCATGATGAATTTGGGATATTATCCTCAACAATGGAGGAAGTCTGTCATCATAATGATCCATAAAGCCGGAAAGGACAAGTCCCAGCCATCGTCATATAGGCCAATCAGCCTTCTGCCGTGCCTATCAAAGATATTTGAAAAGCTGCTCCTCAGTCGTATCAAGCAATACTTACAAGCCCACAATGCAATACCAATGCACCAATTCGGATTTCGTGAAAAACACGGAACTATTGAACAAGTGAACCGGATAACCTCCGAGATACGAAATGCATTTGAAAGGCGAGAATATTGCTCCGCTGTCTTTCTGGATGTCGCACAGGCCTTCGACCGCGTGTGGCTGGACGGCTTAATTCATAAAATCAGATTAATACTTCCACAAAGTACGCATACAATTTTGGAGTCCTACCTACAAAAAAGAAGCTTCGCAGTGCGATGCAAAGATTTCATCTCTGATTATCATCCAATAAAAGCTGGAGTACCCCAAGGAAGTGTGCTTGGGCCGACATTGTATATTATTTATACTGCAGACCTCCCGACATCCACTCTTACAACAACCTCAACCTTCGCCGATGATACTGCCATCCTAAGTCGGTCTAAATGTCCTCTTAGAGCAACGCAACACCTAGCAGATCACCTCGTGCTTCTAGAACAATGGCTAGCAGACTGGCGCATAAAAGTTAACGAACAAAAATGTAAACATGTTACTTTTACCCTAAACAGGCAAACCTGCCCTTCACTATCCCTGAACAACATTATTATGCCACAAACAACTGAAGTAACATATCTAGGAGTCCACCTGGATAGACGACTCACTTGGCGCAAACATATCGAAGCTAAGAGAAATCATTTAAAATTTAAAGCCAGCAATCTACATTGGCTTATTAACGCCCGCTCGCCATTAAAATTAGAATACAAAATACTCTTGTATAATGCAGTCCTAAAACCAATTTGGACATATGGGTCCGAGCTATGGGGAAACGCATGTGTCAGCAACTTAGAAATAATCCAGAGAGCTCAATCAAAGATACTGAGAACTATAACAGGAGCGCCGTGGTATATACGGAATGAAAATATCCATAAAGATCTAAACATAGGCTTAGTTAAAGACGAACTCGACAAAGCGAAAACAAAGTATAATCTCAAGCTCCAGGCCCATCCTAATGACCTTGCGCGGTCTCTAATCTGGACCACAAGCTATACACGACTCCGGCGAAGAGACCTCCCCACCCAGCAGCAATAGTTAGGGCCATTATTCCAAAAAAAAAAAAAAAAAAAAAAAAAACAAAAAATTATTAATTTGTAATTAATTAAAATATATAAACTAGATTAAGATTTGCAAACTTGTCGTTAGTCTCTAAGAGAGAAGATTCGATAAATAAAATACGGTTTAAAAAAAAAAAAAAAAAAAAAAAAAATCTATGTATTCATCAATTATAAAACTACACTTATACTTTTAATATTATTATATTTTTTTAAAAACATACATTCATCAATTTTTCTTCACTAAGTATTTATTTATCATATCATATTTATCATATCATATTTATTTACATATCATACCATAATTATTTATTATATTTAAAATGGGATTAACGGAACGGGATGAAAACCCTCCTCCAGGGCCAGGAAAAGCCAACTGTCCCTTGTGTAATAGTTCAATTAAATCAGAAGAGGAGTCCTATAAAACCCCATGCAAACACACTTTTCACAAGAATTGTATCAGGACTCATTTTGCGGCCAATCCCAGATGCCCCATTTGCAACTTTGTCTGCGTCACCAAAGTGCTTCCAAAGACTCCAGGTCAGATGGACGGAAATGGTCCGCCGCCAACAGATAGGGAAACCCCAGGAGGCTCAAACGCCTCCCAAGCCACTGCAAACCAGCCCACATTGCAAGGTCAGCTGCAAGTTATGCAGAATAGCATTCTCTTAGCGCTGACTGAAAAACTTAACCAGTTAATCGAGACTAATGTAGAAAATTGTTTACGACGCATTAACTCGGCACCAGCCAGCCACAATTCCAATAACGATAATAGAGTAGGGCAAACCGATGGTGATACATGGCAGGAAAATCACTTCAATAATTCATCCTTTGGGAGAAATTCTGGAAGCTTATCTTCTGAACTGTCAAGACGGCCGGATAAGGTTGGTCCGAATATGAACGGTTGGAAATTAAAATTTTCGGGTATGGGTTTGTCGGTAGACAATTTTATTTATCAGGTCGAGGCCATGACAAATGAAACATTGGACGGAAACTTTGAACTGATGTCAAAGAATGTCTCTTCGCTTTTTGAAGGGAAAGCGAAAGATTTCTTTTGGAGACACCACAAAACAGTCAGGCAAATTAATTGGGAATCTTTGTGTGCAGCTCTGCGCAAGCAGTATAAGGATGACCGGGATGACGGAGACATTGAAGAATTAATAAGGCAAAGGAAGCAGGAAAGCAACGAATCCTTTGATAGTTTCTTTAACGCCATCAGTGTTTTTCTCGATGAAATGGAACGGCCCTTGTCAAACAGCAAGTTGGTGCGAATTTTAAAGAATAATCTGAGGCCAGAAATTCGGCACGAAATCCTAAATGTAGACATATAATGCGTATCACACCTGCGAGAGGTATGTCGCAGAAGGGAAACATTCTTAGATGATGTCAAGAAATCTTATGGATACACTAAGAGGGTTCCGTTTAAGAGAGATGTGGCGGAATTAGATGAGGATTTTGGCAGGGAAAATGTCAGTGAAGAAGAACTTGATATAGAGGCGCTGAGCGTGGTCTGCTGGAATTGCCATACAGAAGGGCATCTTTATAAGAATTGCTCAATTCCACAAAAGGGTCGGTTTTGCTTTGGGTGCGGTTTTGCAAACGTGATTAAAACTAAATGTCCTAGGTGCTTGTCAAAAAACCGATCAGGGAGCACGCAGATGCCGCCACTCAAACAGAAGCCTTTGCGTGCTCAGCAGCAGCCACCATCCCCGGAACAACCCCAATCTTCAGCTTAGAGCCAACCGAAAACGAAAACTTGTCGAGTCCTGCAGAGGATCCATACGATTCTAGCCCAGAAATATCAGATGAGGAATTTGACTTATCTCAGTCCGAAGGCGATGAATTCGAAGAAGATGAAAATTATTCCGACAATATTGAAAAGTGGTCAGAAGTGGTTTCCGACTGTGCAGCAGAAACAAAGGGGCGTAGCACTCAACGAATGCAAGACTTTTGGCATGAGATGAGGCAGTTAAAAGGGGATATTCGGGAAATAAACTCCATAGAAGATTGTTCCCAGGATCCGCGGCCATTTGTGGCAGTGCAATTGCTTCAGCGTCTCGTGAAAGGGCTTTTGGATTCAGGAGCAGCTGTTAGCTGTTTAGGAGGCAGTTTAGCTCAACAGTTTTTAGAAGAGGGCATACCATTTAAGAAGATATATTCCAAATTGAGCACGGCTGACGGCAATAGGCAAGAAATTGTGGGAAAAGTCTGTCTTCCAGTGGTCTACGACCGAAGGACTGAAGAAATAGATATATATATTGTCCCCACGCTAAAGCAAGATTTGTATTTAGGGATCGATTTTTGGCGCAAGTTTGATCTGCTGCCGAATTTACCAAATGTGTCTGAAATAGATTTGAAAGCTTTAGAGCATGACTTATCGGAGGTTGAGAAAAGGCAGTTATCAAACGTGGTAAATTTGTTTCCGTCGTTTGCTCACGAAGGGCTTGGAAAGACCAATTTGATAACCCATTCAATAGATATAGGTTCGGCAAAACCTGTAAAACAAAGGCATTATCCTGTGTCTCCTGCAATGGAAATGTTAATTTATGCGGAAATAGACCGAATGATTGAGCTAGGAGTAATAGAAGAATCGGACAGTTCGTGGTCTTCACCTTTGGTCATAGTGCAGAAACCAGGAAAATTTCGCCTATGTCTGGATAGTAGAAAGGTAAACGCCCTTACTGAAAAGGATGCCTATCCACTTCCACAAATCAGCGGGATACTTAGCCGGTTGCCTAAGGCCGAATTCATAACCAGTCTCGATTTAAAAGATGCTTATTGGCAGGTTCCTTTAGAAGTAGATACGAGGGACAAGACAGCTTTTACGGTGCCAGGACGACCGCTTTATCATTTCAAAGTTATGCCTTTCGGTCTTTGTAACGCCACGCAAACCATGTCCAGACTAATGGACAAAGTGATACCTCCTCACCTGCGTAATGAAGTATTTGTCTATTTGGATGATTTGCTTATTGTATCGGACACCCTAGCAAGGCATCTCGAGGTTTTACGTGAGGTAGCGTTCCACATAAAACGAGCGGGACTCACGATTAATATCGGAAAAAGCAAGTTTTGTTCCAAAAGGGTGAAATACTTGGGGCATATAGTGGGAGATGGCGGAATACGAATGGATCCAGAGAAAATAGCAGCCATTACTGAGTTTCCCGTGCCCAAGACTCTCAGGTCCTTGAGAAGCTTCTTAGGATTATGCGGATGGTATCGGAAGTTCATAGGAAACTTTGCGGCGCTGACAGCTCCGCTGACGGATATGCTTACTCCAAAGCGAAAATTCTCGTTCAACGAGCAAGCATTGAAAGCTTTTGAGGACTTAAAGACAAGGTTAACCGAAGCTCCTATTCTTAAAAGTGCTGACTTCTCAAAACCCTTTTTTATACATTGTGATGCCAGCAAAACAGGAGTTGGAGGGGTCTTGGTTCAGCTATCTGAGGAAGGAGATGAATGTCCCATCGCTTTCGTGTCCAAGAAACTAAATAAAGCCCAACAAAATTACTCAGTAACGGAACAGGAGTGTTTAGCAGCCATAGTTTGTTTAAAAAATTTTCGAGCCTATGTTGAAGGACATGATTTTACCATAATTACGGACCACGCTTCGCTGAAATGGTTAATGTCTCAGACAGATTTAAGCTCGAGGTTGGCCAGATGGGCGTTAAAGCTGCAGAGCTACTCTTTCAAGATTGAACACAGGCGTGGAAAGTTGAATGTAGTCCCGGATGTCCTTTCTAGAGTACATGAGGAAGACATAGACGAGCTGAATTGCTTAGACGAAAGGCTAGTTGACGTGGAATCTAGTCATTTTAACTCGCCCGAATACTTGGACTTAATTGCGCGAGTTGAAGACTGCAAGGATCGGCTTCCGGATGTTAAAGTCCAGGATGGTAGGATCTATAGAAGAACCGAGCACGCAGTAGGCGAACCTGTCCACGATAAGTACAATTGGAAGCTGTGGATTCCAAAAGAGTTGGTGACTGAGATCCTCAGAAAAGAGCATGATGATCCTTTAGCAGCTCATGGGGGAATTCACAAAACAATTGAGCGGATTCGGCAGTTCTATTTTTGGCCTGGACTAGTTCCAGATGTTAAGAAATATGTGAACTCTTGTGAAACTTGCAAGGCTTCTAAAGCACCCAATTATCCGCTAAGACCCCCACTAGCCAAGCCCTCAGAATCCGAACGATTTTTCCAGAAGCTATACATAGATTTCCTTGGACCTTATCCTAGATCGCGAAACGGAAACATTGGCATATTTATAGTCCTTGATCATCTGTCCAAATTTGTGTTTTTGCAACCTGTGAAGAAAATTACTGCGGACGTTGTGGTGAAATATCTGGAGACAGAGTTATTCCACGTATTCGGCGTTCCGGAGGTGATAATTTCGGACAATGGATCTCAGTTCCGGTCGCAGACATTTAAGAAACTTTTAGATGAGTATAAAGTCACTCACGCTTTTACGGCAGTTCATGCGCCGCAAGGGAATGCTGCAGAACGAGTAAATCGTTCGGTGGTCGCGGCTATCCGCTCATATGTTAAGGACGACCAGAAGGATTGGGACAAGTATTTGTCACATATATGCTGCGCCTTGAGATCAGCAGTGCATTTCAGTGTAGGTACTAGTCCGTACTATATGGCCTTTGGGCAGCAAATGATTACCTCGGGAACGACTTACACGCTTCTACGGAAGTTGGATTCTTTAGAAGATCGGTCCATGAACCTGATTCAAAAGGGCTCTCTTGAGATAGTTCGCAGTCGAGCCGGGGAAATTATGCAACAACAGAACGAAAACAATGAGCGTCAATATAATCTTAGAGCCAGAATAGTGAACTTTGTCGAAGGTCAGGAAGTGTTCCGCCGGAATTTCAAGCAAAGCAACTTTGCCGAAGGCTACAACGCCAAGCTGGGCCCAAGATTTCTTAAAGCCCGATTTAGGAAAAAGTTGGGCGAAGCTTACTATGCTCTGGAAGATATGCAGGGGAAGTTTTTGGGCAAATATCACGCCAAGGACATACGACAATAGCTGGCTACACGCGGAATCAGTCCTGGTTATTCTGCGATCCCCAGCCTGATTTTGGCAGGGGGAATTTGTAAGGGCGCGTGTACCAGATAGGTACCTAAAATTCTAAGGCTTAGCTTAGACCTGCACCGTCGAACTTAGCAACATGTTCGTTGCGGATTCTTAGCAACATTTGGGCTTAGGAACATTTGGGAGAGGTTGAGCCACATGCTGCGCTCCTAATAGGTCAGGGAAAACTGTGGCTGTGTAGGTTGATCGAGAGCAAGGAGTTGCAAAGAATTTTCGCGCCTCTCTGTTGCTGAATGGCGGAGTGGTGGAATAGCGGCTTAGTGGCGTCTGGCGGGGGGTATATAAGGCGGCCCACTGGCGGCAGCAAGCCATAAGCAAAGTGTATTTTCAAGTGGGTGAAATTTAAAAGTTGGTGAAAGATGTCATTTGTGTTAAATGAATGCTAATAAGCTCTTGTTGCAGCTTCAACATAGCTTCAGCGTGCGTTAACTACTTTTGTGTGTTTTTCTGGCCACTTGCAACTGCAGTGGCTTGCGAAGGGTGAGTCAGGGAGTTATCACTCGATTTGGGGAGCCGGTTGTTAATTTTTGACTTTGTGGTGCAGAGGCAAGCGATAGCGAACAGCGACGTGGAAGACCAACGCGGCAAGAACCTAGACGAGGAGTTGCCACAAGGGAGTCACCGCCACGGCCAAGGCCCTGGGTTGTGGCCACCGCAGGCGAAAGTCGCCACTGAATCCACGGCACTTCTAAGAGCCAAACAAAGAGAAAAACCAGCACTTTCCTCAAGGCAATCCAGATTTTCCTCGCAGCAGAAGTTTTTCCACAAGCGCGCTGTTTTTTTTTGATTTTTTCACCTGTCTAATTGGCGCTCTAAAAGCCAGCGAAATTTATTCTCGCCCCAAACACATTAGAAACAACATTAGATTTTAGTTAATTAAGTCTATTTTTTTTATTTGCTTTTATTCAAAACCCTAAACTAAAACGAAAACAAAAGAACTTAAACAGAATCAAAAGTCGAACCAGCGCGAGCAAAACAAACTAAGAAAGATATTACGTAACACTAATTTTATGCGCGAGGCTTGAGGCAGGCGATATTTTCTTAAATCTCTTCCACAGGTGCGGCAGCGTCTTTGGAAGCGCTTTCATCGTAGGATGCAGCAGCCACATTTATAAGTGAGTTGAACTTTTCCTTTTCTTTTAATTCACACGCGAGCGCGAAGTAATTGGCAAATTTTGCGGATCAGCAAATTAAAATCAAAGCGCACCGCGGCAATGCTTCGCAAAAACTAAAAGCGAACAAAGAAGAGAGAAGAACATAGCGCGCCAACATCCCTCCCTTTTCCCCTTACCACCACTCGGGCGCATAAGCAGCGGCGTCGGCGCTCGCTAGTCAATTGCGCATGCGCGCCTGGTAGTTTTATCTCGGCCTGCTGACGATGTTTTGAATCTAGCGAATGCACATATGTTTTTGTTTTGTTTTCGTATTTATTCGGTTTTATATGTTTGGCAGCTCGGCCTGCAGTCGCATATGCGATATTTGAGGATTGCGATTTGCGGATGCAATCTAGGGCACAACCAATTAAGAATTTATTTCTAATTTAATGTTTAAATGTTAGCTGGTATTTTTTTATTATTACTTCCCCATTTTTTTTAAACTCTTTAATTTATTTTTTTTATGTTTCTATGTTTAATGTTCCTCATTAGTTTTTAGTAAATAAATTATAATGTATTGCTAAAGGAAACTAGTAGTTGAACTCGGGCTGGGGCAGCGCCGGTAGGATGTGAAGGGGCCGTGGAAGGAAGAAACGGCCAAGGTAGGGTGGGCTATCGACCACAACATGATCAGTGGTTGTATGTAAAATGTGTATGTCTTAGAACGCCAGGTGTCAAGTTCGTAGTTATGTTTTCTCCGGTTGTAGTTACGTCTCACAGTGCATGTCTATGTGTATCTGTAAGACGAAGTTGTCGCAGCACGCTAATCTTAAGATAGGCTGACAACGCATAGGCATTTTCGGTGCGACACCTTTAAACCACCCCTCAAGCCGACGAGCACAGCCGACAGTCCAAAGCGTGCGTTGCATCGGAAAGTTTTCCAGCGGCCTAATTTAACGTTATTCGTTAC